>JABXWE010007483.1:0-49198 GCA_014611495.1 Limonius californicus
ATACAAGCAAGGGGTTAATTAATTAATTAATCGGTTAGTGAAACAATACACTAATAAATAAAACAGATAGTAGATTCCATAAATCAAACATTAACTGAACAAACCTTAAGTAATGTAGCTAAATTTACAAAATACTAAAGTAGTCTGCAATAAAACTGTAACGATTATCAGGATTGATCATAGTGGTTAATCAATTTGATTAATCCTTGAATCACTTAGTCTGCTGATGAATGGATTCATAATTAGTTAATTGATTATTATGAGCAATTCTGTTATGGATTTTTTAGGATTAGATATTTTCCGAAGTAGTTTATAAAAATTATGAAATGTAAATTACAACAAAAACGTTAAACTAATTTTAATAAATGGTTCATCAGCTGACCATATCGCATTTTTTAGTATAAAAATCATCGATTTTCATAGTTCCTCGTTTTAAATATATCAAAACCAGAAATTTGATAAATTTTGGTTTTTGTAGGTTTTTTCTTAAATGTGATTTTTGATATCCTTTACCGCAAATTCTCTATTAGATTCAGGTCTGAGGATAGCGCCGGCTAGTTGCTTCTATAGTTTTAATTGATAGTCATAAATTATTTAATTAGAAGAAAGCGCAAGAGAAAAGTCCACCAAGAAAGAAGAAATCATAGTTTAGAAATATAAAGGAGCAGCAGAACAAACAAACTCTATTCCGTACAGCACAATACAGTCATGAATTGGTCAACATCAGCTATAGTGAATTCCAAGTTGAGAGTACAGTACAGGCTCCTACGGAATGCAGCAAGAGAAATTTGTTGCTCTGGAATGTAAACTGTTCTTCGTCAAACAGGTCTTTCCAACTAAACAGCATCTAATTCGGCAATATTTCAAGGTATCTTGTGGTACCAATCACTCCTGAGACGACATCCACAGTTTCACTAATAAATAAACAATCAATAAAAATTGTATTGTGAAGAGTTTCAGCTAAATATTTGCAGTTGTAACACGTACTGACGAAGTGGAATTCAAGTTTGCACGATATATTACACTGTTAAACACACATTTTGTGACATGGAAATTTTTAGGTGTTTCTGATGTATTTCGGCACCCTAAAAACGAATTTTTAGTAACAAGCATTATATTTTGCAAGTATGTAACATATACATGTTGCGCCATTTTTTGTAATGTATCAGCGGTACGAAAATAATAAGTACAATGCCTAGGCGGTGTGTAAATAATGTCAACAGTTTTTGTTATGTGTGTGGGGAATTAACTTTCACCCCACTTGTACAAAGAGCTTACGAACTTTCTTTCGGAGTTAAAGTAGGAGATTGAGATAAGTCATGGGCTCCTCACATATGTTGTAAGACTTGTGTAACATTGTTAACAAGTTGGTGAAAGGTACAAAACGTAAAATGCGCTTTGCAGTACCAATAGTGTGGAGAGAACAGAAAGACCATGCCACAGATTGTTACTTTTGCCTCGGACCGAAGTCCAAGCATACTGTGCAGTATGCCAATCAGCTCTACGGCCCGTCGAACATAGTGAAGATCTTCCTATCTCAAATCCACCAGAAACTTGGAGTTTGGACGAAGAAGAACCTAAAAGCACCGGTGTTCCAACTGATGATATGCAATTCGCACAGGAAATCGACAATGATCCACTATTTCAAGCGCCAGAATGTTCAACAAAACCACATCTGATTTCACAATCTGAACTGAATGATTTAGTTCGATATTTAAAACTAGCAAAATCACAGTCAGAACTTCTAGCATCGATATTAAAAGGATGGAATCTCCTCGAAGGTGACCTACATATAACTCACTTCCGAAAACGTCAAAAAGGACTTACACATTGTTTCGCTCAAGAAGGGACTTTGGTATGTTGCACGTATGTTGACAACTTATTTCACGCATTGGGACAGAAACATGAACCAAGCAATTAGCACCTATTTATAGATTCTTCAAAAATTAGCTTAAAAGTATTGCTCATGCCATTAATACGAAGGAATCCCACGAGAATATGCGATACCTTCTAGAACACATCCGGTGATATGACTATGAGTGCTCAATCTGTGGAGACCTAAAAGTGATAGCGTTTCTTCTTGGACTGCAGCTGGGGTACATAAAATACTGCTGTTTCATGTATGAATGGGATAGCCGTGCAGGAGATCGTCAGTATATACAGTACGAATGGCCACTATGTCAAGCACTAAGTCCGGGTCAAAATAATAATTATCAACGAACCACTGGTTGATCCTAAACACGTATTTCTACCACCACTGCATATTGAATTGGGCTTAATGAAAAACTTCGTTGAAGCACTAGATTGGGACGGAAACGGATTCTTGTGAAATTTCAAAGATTTAGTGAAGCAAAAATTGAAGAGGGCATATTTGTGGGACCACAAATACGAGAAGTATCGAAAGATGGCGAAGTTGACTACTTGCTGAATTAAGTTGAACTAAGAGCTTTTACAACAGTTGTGACCAATTTTCTTGGAAATGTCAAAGCTAAAAATTACATAGATGTTGTGACCGAATTACTTAGTGCTTACAGAGAAATGGGATGTAACATATCTTTAAAAATGCTTTCTGTATGCTTATCTTGATTTCTTTCAATTTGGGTGCCTTAAGCGACGAACATGGAGAACGGTTCAACCAAGACGTTGCAACCATGGAAAAGAGAGACCAAATATCGCCGTAAAACATCCGCAGCAACATTTTGAAGTAAGTGCAACATTAAGACATACCGATATTGATATATTTCCGTATAACGCACAAGACTTCGTAGCCAATAAATTGTGGGCAATAGAGAAAATCCAAGGTCATTGTCTGCTTTCTGGTGGAATGTAACATAACATGTAACGCCATGTTTTATTCATGTCACAAAGAAAGTTGGTTTTTGTTTATCAGTGTCATCGGGGTGTATATTTCTGGCGAGTTAGCAAAGCTTTTCTGCTGTGAACAGTATCCACAGACCTGAATATGACCCACCTAAACGTGGACGAAACGTTGTAGCTACCTTGTTCTCATTTTTACAACTCATACATATTTGATATTAGCATATTTTTGTGCAAAGACGTTTTCACTTATCTCGCCTTGCTGGTAACTCCTATTTCCCAGTGCATTATCGGTGTTTACTCTTCCACAGCAGATATTAACGTATCTTATCCAAATAAAGGGTCACGTAATTGTCGGACCGTTTTATTCACCAGTATAATTTCACGCATTTAAATACAGTTAAGCAGTACTCGTTTGACGTGAATCCTTACGTTATGTGTGAATTTGGATGAATGCATTCTTCTTTTAATACTGCGTCTTGTTCAGGTTAGTAAACGTAAGACTCGTTTAGTGATTCATTCCCAAAGAATTGCTTTGTCGTTTGACCTGTGTTGCACCTATAAACTACAGCACTTTTATTTTTCTCCTGAACTTGGGCGCTTTTTTCTTTTGCTTAAATTTCGGGGCTATTAATACCTATTGGGACACGTCCTATTGATATTTAAATCTACGGTCCGGTCGTTGCTGCACAAAAAGGATTATTTGACGTCCTTTGATATGGTTTCATGCGTTCAAACTTACTGACAAAAGGACTATCCTCTCGATCTTCTTTTGAGAGACATCAGAGTTCACAGAATAAATACATGGTGACGGGCTTCAAGTTTCATTACCTTATCCCCGGTTTATGACAGGAAGATTCTATTAAGTTTAAATTTCATTGCTTTGAAACGGAGACAATCCGAAGACTGATTGTAAAGCTTTTTTTAACCAACGATGAAATAAAACATATTTTAAAGTTTAGTTCGTTTTCTTTTACACTTCCCTCATGATTATGCTTACTCAATTCAGAAATAATTTCTTCTGTTAAAATAAGCGATGATTTTGAGTAAAAATAATGTTTTAATAATAACATGATCGGTGGAAAGCTTAATCATGTTTTGATTAAGTACTGTTGGTTGAATTTTTATAGAAATATGGAGTGGGCACTTTAGAATAGCATATCAGCCTGCGAGGTCACCGGACTTGATACTTTTTGTGGGATATGAAAACTTGTACGCTCAAAGAATTACCAAATGTGAGAACATTTTCAGAATAACAAGTCGATCGAGTGCTTAGTTCTGCTTATTCAAAAAACATAAATCCAGGCGACTGTATAACAACTGCTTAACCAGCCAAGCATAGATAGCTAAATAAAAAATAAGTGGCTCAAATGGCCGTCTTCCGTCTTCCTAAAATCGACTGGACGCTAATCAGATTATCATCTTTTAGCGAAGTGTTAGCGAAGGTCAACACCCGCAATACTGCAAGGTCGCGAAGAGTACTAATGCACCTGAAGATATACCTGTCCTGCTCGTTACTATACGTTAAACTCGTTAGTTCATACTGGTTTCTGGGTTAAAAGATGAACGTTACTGCAAGGCTTCGCTTTGAAAGGTTGGCTTACTCCCCGTTTTTCTTGTGACGTGATTTTCAGTAACGTCATGATACAGTCCGTTTCAATAATTCAGTTGCTGACCATATTTGAGACAGTTAATCAACTAGTGCAAGCCATAGAGGTGTATAAAGTCAGTTGTTTAGTACATTACAAATCGCTTAGGCACAAACCTCATTGCCTATGTGTTCCTGTAAAGGGTGATTTTATTAATATTGTGTAACGAACTAAATAAGCTACGGTATCAAACTCTTCGCCATATATTGATTGTTATGCAGTTTCTCAACATACTAACAATAACAATATAATACGCCGATTTTGGACATTAAACTGAATTTAGTTGTCAAACTATCTTTAACACAGAAGCTTTACTATCGATAAAAAATATCATGTTATTCAACGCATTTCTTTCCATTTACAGATCCTTCAATACAGTTGTTTAGATCCAGTTCTAATGTGAATTGAACACCCTGTATATATATATATATATGTTGCTGTGTTACACTTTATATATTGGATTTAAATTTATTTAAATATAAAGTATTAAAGCTATAGGAAGCTTTCCTGTATGAAAAAGGGTGGTTCACATGCACTATTTTCAAAGGAGTTCATACGTTGTCCTCTCCGATCATTCTTCGGGTTGTCATAGTATGGGAATTGCAAATTTTATCGTTTATCGTTCTCTTCCTTAAGGAATTATGAGTTCAAATGCCATTGTATACTTAGATAGGGCATCTTTTTATGTGAAGTTTGTTGGGAACAATGCTTTAATAATTGAGTTGTTTATGTTTATATGTCAAAAGGTCATGTACTTGAATGTACATGTACATGTACAAGAAATTTCGAAATATTACTATATTTAAGTGTTTAGATCCTGTTAAAATGTTTTATATTATTATATTTATTTAATTTATAAAAAAAAAACCTCTATCTCAAGGCAGTATATATATATATATATATTTAATTGTGATTTTACCGTCACAATGTGAGTCTACGGTTGTTCAAAATTAAAACTATTTGAGGCTGGCCATGACTTGGTCAACGTGTGTTCTCTTTTAATTGATAGAATGTAAATTAAATTTGCGGGTTAGGCAACCGGCTTAACATAACGTTTAATATTTGGCCTAACTAGCGCCCCGCAATTTACACTGTATCAGTTAAAGGCAACATATGGTAATCAAGTCATGGCCTGCTTCAAACTGTTGTATTTTTAAAGACCCCTTATGTAGTAGAACTCAATCTGTTTCAGTAAATAGTTTTAAGGAAAACAATCAAGTTTATAACGTCATTATTTAGACATCATCATCAGACATACTTCCTCTACATACAAAGGCATACATTGTTCAATTATGCATGTACATGACAATAATTTACAAACTACAGACCCCCATACTAGAAGCTTAAGACTCGCTAGGAAGTGTTGTTGAGATAAACATTTTTTCAAAGCTCGAACAGGCAAGGCTATACTCACATATCCAAAGGATCTTACTTTATATAGATTTCAAATATAGCGCCTAGCCATTTTTTTGTTTCACAAATAAATTTTAAATTATATGATACCAATCCATGTGCAAAACGCTTGCAACTAGAGTTCAATTTTCCGTACTGGAACATCAGATCAGGCAACGGCAAATCAGCGATATATTCTGCCTAGTATTCTTCTCTGGAGTAGAAGTGTTTACACTTTCCATGGTTCGGAGCGCACGTCAAGCTGTAGGTCCTCTATGTCTGTGCCACATACAGGAGAAGGTCCAACATCTCGTAACAGGTAGAGCACACGAAGAAGAAGAACAACAAATCCTGGTTGTAACATATAGCGACTACAGTGATTGCCAGAAATCTAAAGATATTTGATAGACATAAACAATGTTCTTTATAGATAGCTAAGTTTCTTGATATCCCAGATTAAAGATTTCAGTTTTACTATCTACTAGTAGCTAAGTTTCTACTTAGGTTTGTTAGTGTTATTATTTCAAGTAAATCTACCTTTGCGTGAATCCTCTTGGATGAAATCATGTTGATGTCACTAACCTGACTTTTTAGTTGACGGTTTTTCCTTCAACAATTCTCTCACGATGTAACCGACACATTCATGCAAAATTTTCTACTAGGCTAGTTGTCTGGAGATTATTTATCTACCACGTACTTAACTTAGGCCGTACGCTAATGCAGGCATTATTATAATGAAATTCTTTTGCAAGAAGTAAATTGTTACGTCCGCGCTTTATGTAGATTAATTAAGGATCCGAACGGTTTTAGATATTCATAAAAGTTATTAACATCCGCTCACTACAGTTACATTATTTATTATTGCTGTTGTGACTATTATAACATTTTCGTAATAGACTCGATTTTAATACTTTAAATGCGCATAGATTTGCATTTATTTTATTGAATGTGCATAATAGTGTGTAATGAATAACTATTTAAATGATAAACGGATCAGATTCGTCATCGTTTGCCTTAATAATTGTCTTGTTTAAAGATTGACTGATTTATGGCAGTTATTAAATAAACCATTGCAATAGTATAAGCACGTTAATAAATAAAGTACCAAAAAACTATGAAAAATATTACGCTTGTATCACACTCTAGCAGTAACCTGTCGAACGAAACCGCTCCTTCGTCTGTGTTCTCACATTGACTGTTAATTGTTAATTTTTAAAGGAATAATAAATAAAAATAGTTACAAAAATGAGTAAATAACACTGGAGCTCCATTTTTTATAAAGTGTACAAATTCAACCTAGCTGGCATGGCAAGTTCTTAAAACATTAGAATTTACAGCCGTGATAGTTCGATTATATACGGAAACACGGTATTTTAAAATGATTTTAAGAACTTATTTATACACCATTTCTACCACATTTGTTACTCTAATAATATGGAAAACAAGCATTATAAACAAAAATTTTCAGCTACAGAACTGCAGTATAAGGGATAATCTATATGTATTAAATTTAAAACGAAACGAATACACTTGTAAATCTTTAAGACTTAAATTTTCTATGCAGTTCCTATAACACATTTTAAAATGTCAGTTTCTAAGCATATCCTGAAATATTTAGTAGATGGCTGTATATATTATCAATAATTGAAGATAAGTAAAGTAAAGTAAGAAGTAAAAAACTAGATCACTAAATTTCACATCTTTAGGACTGTATAAATGTATTTGAAATAAAAGTTCTGCTGTACAATTTTTTTGACCGGCTTTTTAAAATACACCATTCGCAGCCGTAACAGTTCGATCATATTTAAAAATTGGATATTTATAATCATAAGATCCTTTGTTAGGGATTGTAACAGTAGTATGTAGAATTAGTAAATATATACTCCTTAAACACTTTATTATAATTCTTTCCAAAAGATCCCTCCTGTTGATGTATGGTTTTAAAGCATCTAGATCTTTGGATTAACTCCTGTAGATACATTTCCGTATTCAATGTCAATTTTAATGCCTTTTCTTGAAACGTTCTTTTGATAAACTGCAGCAGCTTGATGTTTTGGTTAGCAAGTTCAACGACCGATAACAACACAATTCGGCGGTGTTACTGAAGTTGGGGTGTCGTTTTAAAACGGCAGGTATTCGATAGCCAGACCAGTTAAGCTTTTCTTGAATGAGGCACGAATGCCTGTGTTTACAATTTCAGATAAATATGAAGACGCATCTAAATTAAATATTACTGTAGAACTATTTTCCAGGCTGAATATTGGTAATTCCACATTTACAACCGTAGTAGTTCGATTATTATATCAATTTGTATAACAGATTCTTATCTTGTTGTGGGGTATAGGCATATTACTTAAAATTACTAAAAATTGATGTGTTGCACTAATACAGTTGTGTAGTTGACCACTACACGTTATTGTTTGAACTACTTCTATGGACAATTTTGTAATGAAATTGTTTGCCTAAGAGCGTATTCACCAAAACTTTAAAACTTTTTTCACGTCATATTGGCATTTCGATTGATTTCTCTACAATTATTTCTCAGTTTCTCTAAATAATTTGGGATCTGATTTTAGATATTATATTTTGTGTGTTAATTTTAACAATCGATAAAAACAGATTTTAGCTATCTAAAGAGTCTGTGAGAAATCAGAAACCAAACTAGTAAATGTAGTCTATTTGTAATGTGAGATTAATATGTAAATGCATTTAAAATAACATTTACAGAAAAACCATTTTACGGGTGAGATTTTAATAATAAAGAATTTGCAACCACAACAGTTCGATTATACGTAATAATTTGGATTTTTGTAATAGCATATTCTCTTGTTAATCGCACTTTAAATTACAAGAAATTGACGTTTGGGGTATTACTGCTTGTTGATTACACGTTATCTCTTCAATTGTTTGCATAGTCAGGACTCGTCAATAGACCTTTTCTTTTAAGTTTTTTCCGCACCAACACGATTTTTTGGTTGTAGAATAGTTTCTGTGATTACTGCGATTGGAATATCTTTAAACGTTGTTTAGAATCTATTTTCAGTTATTAAACTACAACAGCTTAATATTTTGTTTGGTGATTTCAACGATCGATAAGGCAAGGTTTTTTATGATGTTGGATTATCCTTTCAAAGAGGCAGCAATCGATAACCATTTTCTATTTTCGGTAGGAATCTCAATTGCTTGGCCCATCTTTGTTTATATTTTAAGATTAATATGAAGAAGACGCTAAAATTTATAAACTCTTGCAAAATCTTTTCTGGCCGGATTTTAGTAATACATTTGCAGCCACAACAGTTCCATTGTAGGTACATCAAAATTTGAATTTGTATAGTAGATTCTTTGTTATAGGTTGTAGTTTTGATAGCTTTGAATTGTCAGAAAAGTGTATTTTAGACTGTTGCGCTGGTTTATTAGACCAGATGGTATTATTTGAAATACCTACGAGGAATTTTCTATAAAAATTTTATTTAGTGATTTCAACTACCTATAAAGCAAGATTTTGTTGGTATTGAGGTATACTTTCAAAAAGGCGGTTTCAAAAGTTTGTTTGTAAATTGAGATTAACATGAAGTTTAAAGTCTCTTAAAAAATACCTTTTCATGCCGGATTTTGGTAATATACTTGCAGCAACAGTAGAACTATTATATTTCAAAATTTGAATAGATTCGTCTTGTATTACCTATGGGTTGTGGTTCTGATAGCATATTAAATGGCCAGAAATGTGTGTTTAGGCTGATACAATGGTTTATTACCCAGTAGATGTGTTATTTGAAATACATTAGATGAATTTTCGCTTAAAATAGTTTCATAAGATTTTGTGCAAGAAACTTTTTAAACATTTCAATTTTTAATTTTTCCTTTATAAACGTGATTTAATGTGTTTTCAATTATTAAGCTACAGTAAAATGATATTTTGTTAGATTTCAATAATCAATACGGAAATATATAGCTGGTGTCCCTCAAAAATTTGAGTATCCGTTTTAAAAAGTGGCAAACAATAACCAGACTAGTAAACAAAGCTTTTTCTAGAATGAATCACGATTGCTTTCCCAAAGTGAGTTTATACTTTGCGATTAATATGAAAAGCAGCTAAATTCTAAAAACTGTTTAAAACTCTCTGCAACCGGATTGTGGTAATATATTTGTAGCCACAGTATTTCGATTATATTTTATCCAAATTTTAATTTATATACCATAGTTTTGTATTTTATTATGGATTGTAGTTCTGGTAGCATATTAAATTGTCATAAATTTGGCTACCACACGGGTCTATTAGAACAGTAGACGGTGTTGCTTAAAACACATACAATTAGTTTTCTATTCATGTTGTTTTTATAAGATCCTGTACTTGGGACGTTTTAAAAATTGAAAGTTTTTCTCTCTGTCCGCATGGTCTCGTTATGTAAAATATTTCTAGCTTCTGCAATTTTAAAACTTTCTTCTCTGAACGTTCTTTAGAGTATGTTTGCAGTTATTAAATACCAGTAGCTTGATATTTTGTTTGAGAATTTCAATGTTCGATAACTAAAAATTTTGGATGTGTTGGGATATCCTTCCAAAAAGACGGTAATTAATAACCAGCCTGTATTTTCGGGAGAAATCTGTATTCCTTGCCTCCAGTGTGTTCACATTTTGAGATTATTATGGCCCAGCAGCTAAAACTGAAACACACCTGATAACCCTTTCAGACTAGATTCTGCTAACACATTTGCAGCCACATAAGTTCGATTATATTATATTAAAATTTGAATTTGTATAATAGTTTCGTTTTCTATTATGGGTCGTGGTTCTGATCAAATTGTCAGAAATGGGTGTCTTAAGCTGGTACACTATTCAGTTAGAACAGTAAATGGTAATACTTAAAGTATGTACGTGGAATGTTAAAATTATATTCATAAGATCCTGTTAGAGGAACTTTTTTTACATTTCTTTAATTGTCTTTCCACCAGCGTGGTCTTTTGGTAAAATAATATTCCTAGCTCCTGCAACTTTCAAATTTTTCCCTCTGAATGTTTTTGCAAACTAGTTTCAGTTGCAGTTGCATCATCTTTTGTTTGGTGATTTCAACGATCCATAAAGCAAGATCTTAGTGGTGTCCCTGAAAATTGGGGTATCCTTTCAACAAGGCGGCCATCGATAGCCAGACTAGTAAACAAAGCTTTTTCTGAAATGAGTCACGATTACCTGCTTCAACTGTGTTTATAAACAAAGAAACCACCGGGCTGTTTGAAGTCGGATGCTTAAGCACATAATTCGTCCTGTCAGAAATGAATTCTTTTAAATTAAGCAAATTAAACCTTAAGGAAACCCGTACGTAAATGGTCATTCCATCTCTATTTCCCCAACGCTTTCGGGCACAGGTGAGCTGAAAGGTGCTGTGTTATGTAAAGGCTAGGTCACCTGCAGAAATGCAGACACGATCCTACGCAAGCAACGGCAGGATACGAACAAGTATTGACCTGTTCGTGAAACTGACCGCGAACTCGGTGCCCTTTTGAAAGAAATCTAGAATAAAATTAATTTCCGTCCATTCCTGACACCGCGCCAATTAAAATGCGGATTGTTTATGATTATTTGTCGCGCGTAGTTCATGCGCGTCGTTGCCGTTATGGACTTGCTGGTGCGCGTTTCGACATGAACAGGCGACCCCAATCTAGATATGAATATATATTAGAATAGTAAGGTTACGTATCAGATGGTCCAAAACAGCCGCTCTCAAATATACCGAATAATTAAATTAATGGCAATGACCTTAGATTTTACTGTGTCACATTGGAATTAACAGGAAAGAAGCAGCTGGAATAAAATTGAACCAAAACAATTTTAGCAGAACAACAGAAGAAAGACGCCAAAACATACAAGTATATTAAAAATGAAAGTACAATAATAAAATTATAAATTAATAAAACGAACACATACGAGGGGAGTTACAAATGTTCCCAGTCGAACCACGAAGTGGTAATTTAATTTTTCGAACCTTCGGTTGTCTGCCTCTTTTATCACAATACCTACCCAAAATTTGATGTAACTGTGATTATTCTTTTCGTTGCATTTTGAACAGAAGGCAGTCGACAGGCAGGTGACAAGCAGCAGATAATGAAACACAAACCTACTGATCTGTCAATAAATATTGGACAGTTGCACTCACCGGGGGTCCTCCAGCCCCTTGCCCCTCGATTGGGATTCCAACAGAATACGGATGCTTATCTGCCGTCTAGCTGCTGTGGCCGCAGGCATTCGTAATCGTAGAGTAATTACTACAATTATGCATATCTTCTGGTGCAGAAATTCTCCAGAAGGATCCAGGCTATTGGACTGCGTCCAGCCAGTATCTCTGTTATTCGCAGTCAGCCGATACCCTCCTGGCATAGTAACAATAATAATTCAAACTAGGCGCTTTCGCGAGGCTACCTCTGCCAGCTGACTACCTCCCCCAGCTGACTACCTCCCCCATGGACTATAAATTAAATCGTTCACGTTGAGGAAATCGTTCTTGCTATTCAAGTGTTAGACGTTTCTGTTTTTTCTCTTACAGTTAAACGGATTCGTGATTTAGATACCCTGGAGTTGTCTGCAGAAGCACGGTTTTTTGGGCAAAATTGTGACGTCTTTTCTCGCTTATAGCTGCTTTCAAATTCATTAGTGTTTGTTTGTAGACATTCCCTGTTATTGTAGACCCTTTTGGCATATCCTCAACCCATAAAATCCCTTCAGTATCCCAGAAAACTGTGGCCATCACTTTTCCCGCTGAGAACTGCGTCTTCGCCTTCTTGGATGGTGCAGAGCCCTTATAAAGCCATTACGGGACTCTTGTTTCGTCCGTAGATCCCAGTGGTGTACCCAGGTCTCATCCCCAGTTACAATTTTAAAGAAGAAGTCCTCATCTTGGGATAAAGCCGCTAAACTATCCTCGCAAATTTGTGGCCTACACAAATTGTTGTTCAGGAGTCAGCAGCCTGCTGACAACTTGCTCATTCCCAAATCTTCATGAAGGTTTTTAAAAACAGATGTTTCTGATATACGTCCTTTTCTTGCAATATCTGAAACTGTCACTCGGCGATCCGTCAACACCAAATCTTCAACTTTCTTTATGTCCTCCTGTGTTCGTTTTTCAAGAGGTCTTCCGCACTTTCGATCATCCTGAATGGTCTTCCTGCCCCATTTGAATTGCTTACACCAAAATTTAACTTGTAAATAGGACGGGCTATTTTCTCCATACACAGCCACCATTCTCTCATGGATATTTTTTGGATTATTGCCTTCTTTCGATAGAAATTTTATGACACTTCTGTGTTCAAGTTTTAAATCACTCATTTTTGCACCTCTAACTCTGTACAGAAATGACAAATCTTAACCGCGTTTTATCAAACTTGGAGAATACACTCTAAAATGTCACAGAGACTTGACATAATAAAATTATCAGGATAGTATCTTGTTTTCATAATCCCGAATGTATGAATGGCAACCTCGACACCGTAAAGTAAAAGAGGAATTGATAAAGAAGAAGAAGAAGAAGAACTAGGTAGATAACATAAAAAACTCCCCTCGTATATTGTCCTAAGTTAGAAAGAAGAGAAACCCCAATATTTAGAAAATAAACATTTCATTTTCTCTCCTGACTAGTTCCTTTTCAGATTTCTACTTAAAATTCTAAAATTAAGCTGAATTTCTAAGGTTCTAAAGCGGAAGTTTTTCAAAAAATTTCAAAAATAGTATTCATGTAATAATTCAATACAGTATTATTTAAATTCAATGGTTTATTAGCAAATTAGTGTCGATGTTGGGTATCGCCATGTAATATTAATGATTTATAGGCAAGCATGTTATTAAATAACCACGCAGTTCTTCAAATTAACGATTTATACAATGTAAAATATTACCTGTCAATAAATTACAACCACACGCTAGAAGCGAAGAATGCCAATTTGATTCAATATGAAAATTTTTAACCTCTTAAATGAAATTCAAGTTGTGGTTTATGACCGCAAGGTCGGGAAAAAAACAAGTGTTTAGCAAAAATTAGAAATTTGCAATTTCCGTTTTTCATCTCACAGATAAATTAAATATTAGTTTGAACTTCATATCCAAAACTTGTTTTTTAATAACATCATTTTACTTTTTCGAATTAAATATTGGAAATTAAGGAACTTACATTACCAAAACAGTTAGCCAATAAGTACCCGTAAAGTCATTGTACCTACAACACAACCATGGCTTACTAAACAGAAAATAATGAATATAATATACTTTAGGATCTTTGGGTTAACCCACCATGTATTTAACTAACGAACGGTTTTAGCTGGAGGCAAGGCCATCGACAAGAATAGACAAGTAAAGGCCTGCAAATTCGAAACCAGAACCGGACACATGCAAACGTTTTTGTTATTGAACTGACAGCTTGTCAATGAAGCCTTGAGTATGTACAGAATTGAAATTAGTTTTGATGGAAATTCACACTTTAAACTTTTTTTTTTCTGTTTGAAACTCTATCAGTAAATGTTGTTAATTGTTTTTTATAATGGAACTTAAATTTTTAAAAAAGACTTGTATTCAGAATATTTTGTTTACTTCAGAAGTAACAATAAATATTCTTAAACGTTTTTGAAAATGATATTAATTTTCGTTTACTGGTTTTAAATTATTATTACTAACCAATTTAGGATTTAAAATAACTATTATTGATAAGAAATTAGGCTTTCGTATAGTATCAGTTTTACTTGAAAGGGCAGCAGTAACAATTGTTACACTGATAATTTAAAAAATATCTATTAATATACAGAATGGGTCAGATAAGTTGCCCTCCCCCCTTAAAAATAGTTGCCGCAACCTAACATACATCTATTGTAGCAAACTAAACGCTATGAACAAAACTAAATATTTGAATATACCGATGCAGGATGTACATGATTAAATTATTACCAGAATAACTTATTCTTATTCGTAGTCACTACTTTTGGGAACTTTCAAATCCTATGCCACCCGCGATACTTTTGCATATTTATTAAGTTAGGTAGCGTATGACAACTTTAACATATATGTTGCTACATTTCTCCTGATAATTTAAAAATTTTACAACAACAAATTCTAAATGTATCTAAGCAGTTCCTAAAATATGTAGCTATGCGACTGTACGAGCTACTTTTTTAAAGGTAGCACTACAGCACTGCGACACACTTAACTTTAGCTACGAAATAGTTTACAATATAACTCTTCTAGTAAACATATTCTTTCATTGTCCCCCATAATTACCGAAACCAACAATTAAAACAACTTAATAAGTTAATAATGACAACTTAACTATCACGCATAATAAATTAAACACAGAACAACTTGTACTTTAGCGAGGTGCAGCGCGCTAAACTCTACCAATAAAACTACATATTTAAATATACCAATGCAGGATGTACGGGATTAAGTTTTATTATTATAAGCTTTACACTTGACCTTCGTTATTCATAGTCAAAGCTTCTGGGAACTTTCTAAGACTATGCCGCCCGCAATACTTTGTATGCTTTTAAAGTTACGTATCATATGAGAACTTTAACAGTAGGTATATGTTGTTATATTTCTTGTTGATAATTCAAAAATTGTACAATTAACAGTGAAGGGAAGACAAATTTTAAAATGTAGCTAATTAGGTATTAAAATGTGTAGCTATGTGGTAATGCTACTAAACACAAAATTAATTATTAATAGAGTCTTTAGACTTGTCCTTACTTTTTCAATTTATAGTTATAACTCTGGAAACTTTCTAATGGTATGTCACCCGCAATACTTGTCAAGTGCATTCAGTTAGGTAGCATACGAGAACTTTAACACTACAGGTTGTTACATCTCTTTTGATCATTTAAAAATTAAGCAGTTGGGAAAACAATTTTAAAAAGTAAATTATAAATAGCTGCTAGTTAACAAAATGTGTAGCTATACTACGCTACAAATTACTTTTTTAAAAGTGGCTCGATGCAGTACCTGCTACACACAAAATTATTGAAAGCCTAACATTAACTACTAAATGGTATAAAATACGACTGTTCTAGTAAACCCATCTCTAAGCTGGTCATGACAATTTAAATATCACGCACAATAACTTTAATGTAAAACAACTTGGTACTTTAGCAAAGTGTAGCACGCTAAACGCTACCAACAAATTTAATTTTTAATACACCATTGCAGGATGTACAGGATTTTCTTTTATTGTTACAACCTTCCGACTTGCCCCTATATTTCTAAACCTTTGCCACCAACAATACTTTATGTCTTGATTGGGTAACATATCTCTTTAATTCCATAATAGCTTGACGCTTGTTTATAGTTTTATATTTAAATCTCATAAATTTAATAACTCCTGGCAATGTATTTTCGGAACAATTTATTGCAGTATCATCTTCAGTAAATCTTTGATTTAACAATTTTACCGTATCCTAGTAAATTTGATATATTTTTCGCTGAATTAAATGTTCATTATCAGTCCACGGTGTCCACATTTTTAAATAAAGTATAATTAAATATCTATTTCGCAGAGAAGTAGGTACATCAACAACTTTTTCGCGCTGTTTACTTTTGAAGTTTAAAAATTATGTTATTAAGGCAGACAATAAGGCAATAATCTGTTTTTTTCATTTATTATTTAAGATTACCCTGTTTAGTTAAACTACTCTTATTTCTGTTAAACCTCGTAATCGATGTATCAAAATTAGCTTCCATAATTAGCTCGCATGAGTAATAAGTTACTTTTCAGAGATTAAATTAATTTAAGCTTGTTGCTTGAGTCACAACCCCTAGGTAACCTCAGCCTCTTCGCAATATGTAAATTTACCTGAATGCATCTGGTGCTCTAAACCGACTTACAAGTAGCTTGTAAATCCTTGTTCTACAAGTACCTTGTTAAAGCCGATACCGGTATAATTTGAAGTAGACTGTACCTCCCCAGTCATTCTTATTACTACTGGAATAATGACGATACCGCCATCAAATTGAACATTGGAATTCATGTTTGAGTATTAGGTACTATAAACAATTAGCCTCTGCCTAAAAGGTCTATTGCTTCACCAACCGTTGAAATCTCCACGCATTCTACGCTATATGTCTACTTCTTAACTAATTAACAACAGATCCTATCTATTAATTTTACAGATTATTATGCGGATAACTTAATTTGAAATATAGACCGTTTCCGCTGTATAAAATTAACCATTTCTAATTCTACTTCCCGTGCTATGGCTGTATGAATACAATTGACGTTTATGAACGAGCCACGAAAACGGCGGTTTTGTAAAGAACTTAAATAAATATGTCCGAGAAATAACATCTACAACAACCAATTCATGTCCCTTGCGGCGATTCGATTGTAACTTCATTGATCTTCAAATCATCAAAACTTCTGTTGCGCCTCTGGTTTCCAGCTAATAATACACATTCCTAATAGAGAAGAATATATATTTACGAATGCCAGCGTGTGCGACCTCGACAGGTTTAGTTTTTAGGTTTCCTGTCGCAACCGGCCGTTGAAATCTCCAGTTTCGCGCATCTTTTTAATGCGTTAACGGAATTTTTTCCTTGCCTTTTTTAGGAACGATTAGATTTCTTCCAATAAAGAAGAAAAATATCCCGCGCTAAAACAATTTCTGATTGGAATATATTAGTTTGTGTTCTGACCGACATTTTTGTAAAGAAAATAATTACTTGGAGATAAGTTTTACAAGGCTGCCAGTAATTGCGAGTAATTCATGGGTTTCCTGTCCTACAACTGCAAAATCCTCCCATATTTGAATACATTACAATGATTTGCATACGTTGCAGGCTGAAAATAAATACTAATTATCGGCACAATAAGACTGCCGTTAAAATGGAGGTCAGTTTGTTCCCTATAGCTGATTTAATAATTTGCAACTGACAGAACGGCCTTCGCATCGGCCGGTGACGGTTTCAGTATTAATCTAACGGATGTTGCTAAAGAGCCAACTAACGTGTAATAAATTTATATTCATGAACCGGCAACTTATTTTATAACTCCTATTTCACCCAACGACAATCTTGAAAAATTCGAAACAAAGCGATTTCGTACATTTATATGCTGCGTAGGCCAAAGTGGCTTATTATTCCTTTCCAAGCTCGATATTATGCATTTTAACAAGGCAAACTATGAGACTTTTGCGAGGAATGTAACAATGCAAGGTATTTTAATTATTCTTCCCAGAGATTAAGAGTAAACTAGAAGTACTACACGGAAATACCTCGCTTTAATTACCTCTTCTTCCCTTGGAACTCAACGGTATTACTTACACGTCTTCTGCTTTTTTCTTAGGCGTAAATAATTACCAGACAAATCAATTAAAGCTTGCTTTCCGGTTTGGGCAGGCTAAATTTGTTCGAAGCCCGTTTAGACGGGCTTAATCCATTCACATCTAGAAGTCGAGGAGATTTTGAGGGGCGATTGTGGGATTACTATATGCCTGAAAAATTTGCCTCCCGAGAAAACTGTTAGATGAGTATTTTGGTTGAGCTTAGATGCGTCACTACTCGCTTACGTCTTTTGGAAGGTTTCGTAATTACACACTTAACGTACATTTTTATGTTAAATAAAAGGAAGGAAATTTGTACACTAAACAACTACTCTCTATTTAGATTTTTTGAAACAATCATAACAGCTAATATAATTAGTGATCCCAATTTTCTGGTAAACTAAATTTTACGCTAGTGGTAGCCAACTACATGATAATTATTTTACTTTAATCACAAACTTATAATATAGAAAATAAAAGGTTAAATGAAAAGAAGCAGTTTTATTGTTAGATGAGAGAATTATTGTTATCGTGATACCGCACGGTCGTTATCGTTTATACTACAGTGCTATCGAAAATTATTGAATTATTACTGCTACTATATAATTGATATTAGTAAAACTGTTAATGATTACAGTAAGAGATCAACCTGACAGAGAGCAGCTGTGATCCATATTCTTTGCTATAAAAAAGTCAATAATCTCTGTTGCTACGTTACATGTGTCGGGTTGCTTAAACCGCTTTTAAGGAAGGACAACTTAACTGACCTTCCCGGTATATCCTCATTTCCGATTGACAGGAATTGTTTAACGACTACCCCGTCTCTGTTTGATACTGCATAAGCGAATAAGGTGGGTAGGCTCGCCCAATTTGAACAATTAGAATCTTGGTGTGGTGCAAATGGCAAATTGATGATGTGCAACGTATCAAACATAAGAACTCCAAAACTAAATTGCAATTACTTGCAAGACTATAAGGCCCGAGCCTAAAAATCACGTAAGCTGAGATTTGTATACTATAAAATATGTAAAGTTCTGCGTTTCCGATTTCCGATTCCGAGCGGGTAGATCCTACGTCGATAACAGCTGTTTCTTGGCTCAGTTATCTAAGAAATTAAAAATACACAATCAAGAACTGCATGTAATTTTCATAGATATAGAGAAAGCTTACGGTAGCATACCTATAAAGAAGTTGTGTGGGGTACTACAAGGCAGCCATAGTTATATACAGAGGACATATGTAAACACCATGAAACAAATGTACAAGAATAATGTAAGCAGGACACAAATCGACAATAAGCTGTCTGAAACATTTGAATGCTGTAAGGGGCTACGCCAAGGATGTCCTATGTCACCTATCTTAGTTAGTGTATGCTCTACGTAATGGGGAGAAGAAATGTCCGCAAATGGGTGTACCGATAAATGACAATGTTTTGCACACTATGTTGTTTGCAGATGATCAAGTCATCACTGCGGAAGATGAATATGACGTGGCATACATGCTAAAACAGCTTAATAAAGAATACGAACAATGGAGCTTCGAAATAAATAAACAAAAAGACAATATATGGTAACTGGAAGTCAAAACAGAAATACAATAACCGGCAAAGGAATAATAAAGGCATGCAATGAATGTAAGTATTTAGGGATACCTTCACGACGGAAGATATCAGAGAGAGAGAGAAAGAGAGAGAGAGAGAGACTGAAAGACATCTTAAACAAAATCACACAAGAACGCAGCACAGTACAGCTACACTCAACACTATGGTAAAAAACTATTACACCGAAAAGCAGAACAAACACTGGGCTGATAGAAGAATATGGAGAATGGTTGTACTAAGAAGCGAAAGTAGGCAGTAGCTGTAGAAAGATCGCATACATATACATATACATATACATATACATATACATATACATATACATATACATATATATATATATATATATATACAGTTCGTTTCATATGTAATGCACCACCCATTACTTATCAAACTTTGCTAAAATAATGTTTTATTATTGCTTGTGAAATGATCAGGTTTTCATAAAAAGATTAACAATTATAAGAAAACAATAACAACAACGACAACAAAATTAATAATGTGTGACATCGCAATGAACAGCAATGCAAGCATTTACCTCGTTCCATATAACCTCAAGTTGGTGTCTCAGTTCGTCTAAGTTATAAGAAGCTCTTGGCAATAATCTTAGTCGCCGGACCATCACATGCCAGAGATATTCGATCGGCGATAAGTCCGGTGATCGTGCAGGCCAGACAACATTTGCAATTGTGCTTGTTGGAGGTATGTTCTGGTAATGTTTGCAGTGTGTGGACGTGCGTTATCCTGTTGCAAAATACCGTTTGGCAACGTCTGTATGAATGGTACTAACACCGGTTCCAGGACATTATGAATATAGCGATGAGCATTTAAAGTGCCTGGGACGAACACAAGAGGTGATCTTCTACCGAAACAAAGTTGTATGGCGTCTTTCAATAAAGTCTAGATTTCGTCTTTCTCCTCGATATCAACGTATCTTCCTACGGCTGTCATTTGCCCACAAACAAAATCTTGATTCGTCACTGAAGACAATATCGTTCCATTGCTGATTCCGATGCTGTCGCTCTTGACACCAAGCAAGCCTAACAGTCTTGTGCTGTGCAGTTAAAGGGAGCCGTTGGAATTGATAGTAGGATCGAAGTCCAAAAGAAGAGATTCTTCTGTAAATTGTTGCCATTGACACGCGGCTGTGAAGAGGTCGCATCCAGTCTACAGCAACAGACCTTGTTGTTTGAAAGCGGTCTTGTGTAGCCATTCTTCGAAGAAGTCGATCTTCACGAACATTGCTGCTACGACGTCGCTGACTGCCTTCTTCTGACCAAGAAGACCATATTTGTGCAACTGGAGTGTGGTCCCGATTTACCCTTCTACCAATTTCACGAAAAGAAAGTCCAGCTTCTTTCATGCCGATAACTCGACCTCTATCAAAACGAAAATGTGGTTAAATTTTCTACGTTGTCTTACTGGAGGCTTTTTAAAACATTAATTCTGTCTCAAAAATGTAACAAAATCTCGAAACCACTAATTAATGTTTACTAGATATTGTTTTGTTTCTAAGCAACAAGTTGATGAGAGACAGTAGACGAACACCACAACCACTTGATTTTTTTAATGGAAATAGTGATCGTTTCATATGCAATAACAAAACATTATTTTAGCATATTTTCAAACACATAGCTTTATTTTTAATGGGTGGTGCATTTCATATGAAACTGAGCATATATATACATATTGTGATAGATTCTAACTAGCCAGTTTGTTCGATGTCAATTTATTTATTTTCAAAGGGTACTCGTGCATAATATCTTGTCATGGAAGTCGGTTTTCTTTTGATTCATAATTAAGGGCAGACCTTAACGCAGTTAACTTCTTGTTTAGGTTGAAAACTCTGCAAACACTCGTTTATGATGAAAACCTAGAACAAAAAGAATTTTTGTAAAAATGTTATTATTAAGAAGATTATATGTTAAGATACATGCAAAGGAAGTTGACATAGATCACCTAGAACTTTATTAAAAGCTCAGCTCTAATATTTTTGGACCTCGTAAGAATATGTAGCAATATCGGAGAAGTTTTTGGAAAAGTGATTTTTGAATTTTGTGTAGAACCTAAGGTGTTTTAGAAGCTATTTGTAGATCGTGTATTAAGTGACTATGTGGTCGGGGCCAGTTTGGAATGTGGCGTTGAAAAATTATGAACATTTATAAATTAATTATTTTAACTGTCAAAATTTAAATTGTTATTATTTTTTTAGATCCATGTATCATTTGGTATTTGTTTTTTACGCAAATGTAGCATCGTTGCTATAAATTTATGTTGGTTGCTAGGATGTATTGTTTATAAAAGAATGTTGAAAAAAAGCTGTTGAAGTTTTTACGTGTAAATACACGCATTTTTATGTTTGTCCTCAAATTTAAAATTAAATTGTTCTGTTGTGTTTAATAAATACGTGCGTTAAAGTTTGAAGCGTGTTTATCTTACGAAAATATGGTATAGTCAACTTACCAAGATAATTCAACAAAAAGTTATCACAAGTGGAGATGTTTTGGAATTGGCGGTCGAAGATTGTACTAAGGGACGCCACTGCACGCGGTTCCTGAGAATGATACAGGATCGACACCTCATCTACGTAGATATTTACATCAACACGAAAGATAGCAACTAAAAGGTAATCCAAAATAGCTTACCTATTTAGTGATTCGACTGAGCTTCGGATTCTTGTCGAAGACACCACCAGATTATCTTTTTATCTGTATAATTTTGTACTCGAGTTATAAAAATACACGTGTAGGTTTTTACGAAGCGCAGCTCACGAGTTTAGCCTGCTTGGATTTCGCTGATTATTAAGGTTATATTTGTATTTGCCCATTTGCTAGTATATTTCCAGGACGCTATTGAACCGACTAGCTGTGACGTAGTAGTTATCATGCTCGAGCTATACCGTGGTATATTTTATTTAATTTCTTTTGGAGGCAAGTTTAAAAATTTGTCACCTCGCGCCCAAATTTAAATTCAGTATCAAAGTTATAAATCTTCAATAAATTAATTACGATTGCTAGTTGCAAAGGGATAATAATTTAAAATTTAATTTAATTTCTTTGTTGTTTTATTTTCTCCTTAGCTATCCCGATCGATTAGATCGTAACAATATATATGTACATATGTACATATATACATAAGTTTTGCATAATGTGGCACCCGCTATACCTAGTGATCATATGGCACCCTGTGTATATATTTTAATTATATAAAATGATATTCTGGCACCATTACAAAATGCTACAAAGTGGCACCAATCTGTATAAAAATAACGACAATGACAGTAAAACAGGCACCCAGCGTAGTTGCCAATGTGAGGGTGCCATTACGCAATGATTTCTTTTTTACGTAGCGTGCGTATTATTACCGATTGTCATACATCCGTTGAGTTAGATATATGCATGCGCAAGTATTGTACCGAATTGGTGTCCGCCAAAATATTTACAATGCTTTCTTATGGAGGCAGTCGTCAGTTTGCATTTAAATATTCCAACCACTTGTTGGCTTTATACCTAGCTAACTATGAGAATTTACGAATAGCACGTTTTAAATATACTGGCCGTTTCTCTGAGAGAATTTCATGAACATCATTATCAATTATAATACGACACCGGATTCAAGATCAAGTTGACCTTCGTGCCTGAAGTCACATCATGATATATAATATAATCTGTCATTTGAACGTTCGACAAAGTTAATTTTGGCAAATGTAGATTGTAAATCTTGATATTACTTTTGTAGTTTCTTCTTAGCGTGCTTTATATCGTACGAAACGTAGCGATCTTCTCTCGTATGTCTGGGTTGCGCGTTTTTAGAGTGCCACAGACATATAGGACCTACAGCATAACGTAGGCTCCGAAACCACGGAAAGTGTAAATACTTCTACTGGAAGGAAGATTTACTAGGCAAAATACCTTGCTGATTTGCATTTGCCTTGCGAGGGAGAACGGCCGTTAAAGATTCGATGTTCCGATACTGGGAATTGAACCCAGCACCGTCAGCGTCGAAGTCTAACGTACTAACCTCTAGCCCATGATCGCCTTTGTAGCTTAACTGAACCCATAAACTTAATTAAAAAGCAGCAAATTATGTCGGAGTTATGGATGACTTTTCTTAAACGGCAGTACGTAATATTTTAGTTTTTTTAATTTGTTAGTTTAGTTTAAAAAACCGAAATTTTGAAAGTGTACATAATATAACAATAAAATCGATTAACTGAAAGAATACTGCATTTAAATGTGATTAACTTTAAATTGAATGGTGTACATTTCTCATAAGAATGCATTGTGAATTGAAAAGGAGAGGAACAATAAGTGGGAAACGTCTAATTTTGATATTTTGGTAATCTCGCCATCTACTAGATCGCTCTGGAATCCTTTTGTGAAACAGTAATTTCTATCATCATCATCATCATCATCATCATCTGACATGGAGCTGACTCGAAGGCCGATCCTGGATACGCCAGGCCCACCCCATGCCAGTAAGGTAGGGAGGAAGTTTCGGGATAGGGTGGGATCGGGTGGGGCATTGCACAACGTTAACATGTCTGCAATGCATACCGCAAGACACCGCTGATGCAACACCGGGTAGTTAGTAAACTACGCATCAATGGGTGTTGAGTACGTAGCCGAGACCGTTATGCTCGTAAGCAGTTCTTTGCAAATTCAAAAAAGAAGCTATTAAAAGGAAGTTCCTAGTTTCAACGTAATTCGAATAGTGTTACGTTCTTCAATTTTGTAGATCCTTCAATTGTGAGAATTGTAAAATCCGTGCCGGCTTCGGGGTGCCCGGTAAATCCTCAAGTTACCGCCCGCGTTATAGTGTATTTTGTTTGTGCTACTAAGCTATACCAAACCAGGGACGCTGTATGATGCCCAAATTCAAGCAGCAGCAAAGCAACCTCAACAAAATCAATATCCACAATTACATCATGGGTCCATTCCTTCCAATCCATTGATGTGGGAAGATATTATTTAGGTGGTCGCTTACTGCACTTAAAAAATGTGGTGGAGCACCATCTTGCTGAATCCACATCCTATTTCGGATCCTTTGAGGAAGATTCACCAATAATTGTGGTAGATAGTTCTCCAAAAAATGAAGATAAATAGCTCCAGTTAATGTACTATCAAAAAATGAGGCCTTATTACATGTTTTTCAATAATTCCCCCCAAACGTTTGTGGACCATCTGTGTTGGTTATCAAGTTGCCTGAAAAAGTGAGGGTTTTCCGTAGCATAATAATGGAAATTGTGCCTGTTAACAAATCCATTTTTATGAAAATTTGCCTCATCAGTGAACAAACATTGTTGAAGAAAGTAGCACCTTCTTGCATCTTACCTCTGGCCCAATTATACAACTCTAAACGCTTTAGAAAATCGACATCACTTAATTCCTGGTGCATTTGAATGTGATATGCATGAAACTTATTTTTTTTAAGATTCGACCAACAGAACGTCTGCTTATTCCTACTACCTACTGAGCTCACTTCTTTCTGACTAATATGGGGATCCTCAATCGTTGCCAGCACAACAGATAACTCATTTTCTTCGTTCACAACATTTTTAATTCATTCACGTTTTTTATATTGTACATTGCCGGTTTCCACAAATCTATCAAGCAGGTTTTGGAAGCTATCAACTTTAGGAAGCCTCGTTCAGGATACCCTTGGTGGTATATTCTATTGGCAAGCAAACAGTCTTCCGACTCGCCCAAAACAAAAATCATGTCTACAAGTTCTTTATTAAAATTCATTTTGGAAAACTCAACTACTACAAATACAAACGGATGGTCGATAACTGCTAGAAATGTACGTTTGATGTTTGTGCAAAACGATTGCTAGCGGACAGATGCTTTATTGTTTTGCCGAACACAAACAACCAAATAAATTCACTAATGTGCTGTGTGACATCGAGACGCAAAAATAAAATGCACCCAATGAAAAAATGCATGCTGTTTTTATGGGCTACATAAACATGGTGTTTTGTTTTATTTGAGAAAACCTTAATTTTTCTTAATAAATGTTGCTGAATTTTGAACTATTTCCTCAATAAATCAAAAGTGGTTACAAATAGCCATAAGGATGTACATACAAAAAATATTCGCTACTTAATACTACATAACATTGTTAAAAAATATACGGGGTGTTCCATTTGCAAAAGTTGAGTAAAATAACTTTGAAGTTCTCAAAATGTGAAAATTAATTTAGAACACCCTGTACATGGTGGCTCTACGATATTTAAAAAAAAGCAGCCTACAACCTCCTACAATAAGGTCCTAACTTAATTTCGTCTTCAAAGCTGCGGCCGCGGAAGTGGTGTATTGTTAAGTGGAGTAACGTAAAAATCAAGAGAAGTGTTAAATACGCACAAATATTCAGGCCATTCTATTTAAAAAAAGAACTAAGTGTGCCACACTTTTTGTAACAACCTGTATATTTGAAAATAATTTTTATGTATGAGCATTTACCCACAGTTTACATCTGCATTAGAAAGATTTTTTTATCTTTTACGGTATACGAGCTATCGAACTCCCACGCACTATTGCCCCACCCTGTATAACATATAGAGATTAAGGCGCGCTGGAGTATAACTCTCTCAGGTCATTATTATCAGTTCACAAACATTCTAAATATTATTTATCCAATAAATCGCATTGTAAACAATAAAACAAAAAACAGCCAAGCTATTGTTACTTGTTTACCGGTTCCATAACAAACACGTTCTTCCAAATACAATCACTACGAAAAAATGCAAAAGGTATTTATTTATTACCACATTGAAAACTGCATTCGGGCAATTATTACAGTTATTTAAAGCTAATGTCAAAAAAATGACAGTTGTAATTAGATATTTAACTCATGTGGTTTTTTCTTTTAATAGATACACAGTTAAAAATATAGCATTGCCTAAAATGAGCTATAATTTGTGCACGAGTGTTTTATTATTATATTATATTATACTAATTTACAACCAACGTAAAATCAAGTTACCTAATGTCACAAATTCTAACCGATTGATTGCTAATACTTCATTTATATAAAAAAATACTCTTAATACATTTTTATTTTTAAATAACAATAAACAACGCAAAAATAATATACGACGCTCGATCGTCAAATGCTTACAACAGATTTCGCAAATTAGAAAATAGAAGCTCAAAGGGTCTCGTATTTCTAACTGTTTCTCGATCTGTTAAAAGCGACTTACCGATCTTGGAGCGTAATATACTATAGCGGTGTTGCCAAATCATGGGTGCCGGAAAATACAACGCATGGCAAGGTGCCACATTTACAACATTTAAGTAATTTTATATACGTGTATATAACAAAGCGACCTCTATGATAAAATCAACGAACTAAACTGTATATCCCAGAATAATGGGTGTCAATATGGCTCCCGACCTATTTTTTGTTAAACGAGGTTACTGACCTTTTTGAAGCGTAGGACGAATTTATACATACAAAACACTGTGGCACCCAAAGTCGGGTGCCTCTTGGTATTTTTGGGTGCCACAATAGCAATGAGTATGCGGTTTGGGTGCCTCAATGACAATTTTTATGTATATGTATATATATATATATATATATATATATTCCGATATAAAACGCTATCATCATTTAAATTTTAGATATTTTTCTAATCTATCTACGTTTTTATTTTTAAATTAGTCAACCTAAAACCGGTTTTACTATCACTATTAGGTAAGTACAGGAAACTTTCTGAAAATGCTACTATTAAGCAATCAGTTGAAACAATTTCAACATTTTTAACGTACTTTGATATTTTTAGTATATCCTACTTGGCTTACATCACCCGCGATTAGTATTTTTTTGTAAATATTTGATCTTATCCATATAAAGCAATGTTGAAATCAAATTTGCTTTCTGAAATTTTACAGATAACATAATGCACATAGAACGAATTGTCAAAGAAATACTCAGATATGGATATTTAACTACAGGCGAACTTTTATTTATCGATGAGCCAAGCGGCCGTGAAAAAAATTCGTTATACAGAAAAATTCATAAGGGAATAGCAAAAAAGTTGTCAGAATTGCTTAAATACGACAGAAATGAATGTGCAGTAATTTAGAAATACTTATTTATAAGTAGATACAGGCATACTTAGGAACGTTGTCACACCGTCGACCGTATAAGTATTTTGCATTACCACGACGTCGATCGTGATCGCAACTTCGGTTATGTTAGTTATCACCATGTCGACTTGTGTTGATCACAACGTCGACTAGTTTACAGTTGTCATAACGTCGACACAAGGAGACTGTCTTCTGAATTCCTGTAAAATTAATACCGATCGGCAATAACAAAAGCAAGATTGCGGTCGACATTATGATCATGGTCGACGTTGTGTTCATGGTTGACGTTATGATCAACATCGGTCGACGTTGTAATAACGATCGACGTTTTGAGAACGGTAAACCGTCGACGTTGTGACCACGGTCCACGTTGTAATAGCTATAACCTAAACAACATTGCGATCACACTCAACGTTGATATAGAATATAGGGTTGACGTTATGAGGAGTCAACGATGTGATATAGATATAGTGAGCGCGCACTCAATTAAAGTCTTTTGTTCAAATAATGTTTCGCGTTTGTTTAAACTAGAAAACACTGCTTTTAGTACATTTTCTTTATACTGAAGAGCTCGCTGAATCGTGGAATATGCAGTTAAAACGTCATCTTTTGCTTTGAGTTCTTTTTCTTCAGTTTCTTCTCCAAAATCTTTTTTGTAACGTTGTCAATAACATCTTGGTCATTAGGATACTCGGACACTAAATTATTTTCATCAATTCGCAGATAATCTTGCATTTCAATTTCAACGGAAATATTTAGGTTAAGTTTCAATTTTTCTCAGCTTTTCTTTAATTCTGGGAGAAGGATATTATTTCCTGTTTTTGATTCTCGCTTATAGTTTTTAGGAAAACTCGCCTTTGAAAGGCAATTTGAAGTTTTTGACGGAGTCATATCATTTATCCACACTTTTTATTGTTGGGCGGTGCAGTCTCTCAGCCATATGAATCCTGCTAACGGTCAATTACGTTCAACTGCTTTAATAGCATTTAGTAGAATTCTCTTCCGGTAATGAATTTTGAAATTTTTCTACACCTTGATCCATTGGTTGCAACTTTGACGTCATATTTGGCGGAGAGAATGAAAGTTTAACATTTTTAAATATACCAGTACATGCATTCGCTATGGCCGACGGAAGGGCTGGGCAATTATCACAAACAATAAACATCACAACGTTTCGTTTCTGCTTGACCATATCTTTATAATTTGTATACCATTTCTCAAAAATTGCACCTATCATCCAAGCCTTTTTATTCAAGTCGTATTAGACTTCTCATGATTATGTCTTTAAAACTGCACGTAACGTCGCAATGGAGAAGAGAACACTGAAATACCCATTAACAAGCGACTAAGACAGGGTTGTTGTATTTCTCCGACTCTTTTCAGTATACGTATATCATAAGAAGATGCAAACAAGATATTGACACAGAGATACAACGTAATCCATAAATTCACTTAAATTCAATTCTGTGCGCTGATGAATACGGAAGATAGTCTTCAGAAAGCCATATTCAATTTGAACCACATATGCTGACAATATAAACTAAATATATCTACTACCAAATCTAAACCAATGGCGTCCTGTTTAATTACTTGGGATGCGATATATAACTAAATCCGGAACACAATCCTGAAAAATTGGCAAAATTTAGAACAATATGCGAAACAATACATAAAACGCTTAGAAAAAAAAACAAGAAAAGAGACGCGGATAATTTGACAAAACTATGGCAGTTTCAAGTTTTCTAGACCATAGCATAATCCAGAAAGTGAAAAAGAAGAAGAACAACACTGATTTTTGCATTTAACAATATCTAAAAATCCGAGTTTTCCTGTACCGCTAATATTAAAAGCGAGTAAGGCGGTATATGTTTACATTGTTTACCAAGGATATTATAGAGAGTGGATGCGGCAATCGCACTCTATTGTGACTCTACTTAGGGACACCAACTAAGGTTGTACACCAGGTTTATTAAAACTCACTTTAAATGGGATTTTTATTAGTGTACTACTTATCACACAATCTAGTTACAAATATCGGCAGGGGTAGATTAAATTTAATATACCTGGTTAGCGACCTGGTACACCAATTGTATACTAGGTTGACATCACAAAGTTGTATATGGCCATGCCACATCCACTCTCTAGAAGATTCTTACCACCAAATCACTCTCCATTTTTAACAGCGAGAGGCTTATTCGGTTGGCTTTTAAAAAACAACCCCATTTCCTCAGCAATTAAAATGTCTTTGATGTATTGCTTAAAAATTGTTGGTAGAAAATATTACTTCGGCATTTTACAGTCTTCTTCACTTTCACCAGAAATCACTGTTTTGCACAAAGCCGTGTCTGTCTTACATTTATCTATCCGTCTAGTCATTGCTTGAAAATTTATTTGAGCGTCAACTTTTCATATTCACTTAAAAACTGCTCCTTTGTTTTAACATTTTATGATTTTAGTGATACGAGTACACTATGTAAAATGCAAACGCAACTGCAAACTAAATTTGTGTAATTGTATGTATAAGCTTAAATATAAATCTACTTGCGTTCATTAATCACTAGGGAGCACTCAAAGGGCTGGAGAATCCCCGATGACCGTGTTAAAGTAAGTTTCACATTCCGAGAAAGGCACAATGTCAAACTTAGGATACAATTTTGTTATCTGTAATGGGAAAAATAGCCCCTTTTTAATGTTTGAAGCTAGAAAATATTTGTTAAATAGAAATTTGAAGTTCGACGTAAGAGGACAAAATAACACTAAAAATGCTTTTATCCTCATGATTCTTGAAAAAATTCTCCAAATGGAAAATTCGTTTTACTGATATATAAGATACAATTATTGTGTAATTTAAAACATCGCAGTTGTACCTAACCATATTTGAGCAACTAGCCTTCTTAAAATAATTAATACACAGTTCATGCAAAACGTTATCGGAAATTTTGTTGCAATAAACACTCATGTAAATTATCGGTAATGTTGAGTGTTTTAGGAAAATTAACTGAAAAATATTTGTTATCAATTATGGTCAGTGTAGATAATATTTCAAAAGCTTTAATGGAGTATAAATACCATGCAGTTTAGCAACAGTACTTGAGTACGAGTAGACATGTTAACATTATTTTGATGACATTGGTAATAATTCGAATTTCAATTAAGAAACAAACAAACTATAATCTGTTATCCATATTTGTGAGAAAACTATAAACGAATTTTCTAGTAGAGGTGCACGTAAGTTTATTATGTTTGTAATCATTGTATTTGAATTAAACCAAACAAGTAACTTCGTTAATTTTAGCTTCCTATTACAAACTCACTTGCTAACATGGAAGTACAACTTAAAGCAATATTATCAGCACTACAATGTCCAAGTTGTAACAATTACCTTTGTACTCCAATAACTATGTGCAGCAAAGGACACAGCATCTGCAGAATCTGCCGCGTTCGCCTTAGAAGATGTTATTGTGAAGCTCCACTAAAAACTGTTCGCAATATTCAATTGGAAAGTATTATTTCTCAATTTAAGGTACCCTGTAAAAATAAAGATTTCGGATGTAGTGCCTCAGAAACCCTCAACCACATTCATACGCATCAAGAAATTTGCAGATGTGGAGAAATACCTTGTCCCTTAAAAATAAATGATATGTGTAATAATTGGCGCGGATCGTTAAACGATCTCTTCCCTCATGCTGTAGTGACTCACGACGCAGAAGATGTAAGCCACATGCAAATCTCTTTAAAAGGATTATTCAAGATTAACAAGAACAAAACGATTTGCGGCTTGGTTTGTCCATATAACAACACATTCAAATATAGTTTGCAGCAAAAGCACAATGAACAGATGCTTGAATTTAACATTCAGTTGGCTGGGCCGCAAGTAAGTGGTGTTAAGTATTTGTATAACATTACAATTACTGGCACGGATCCTGCAAAAACATATACCAGTACATCTCCATGTGACACGTATAATAATAACATACATGCTACTTGTGTCCGTTTCGATACATTAAAACAGATTTCCAGTTCTGATCAAAATCTTTCTTTACAATTCAATATTTCGTGCTTTGACTCAAACAAAAATACTAAAATAAAAGATGAACCTATAGGCAAACATTTGTGTAATGACTTAGATAAAAATATTAAAATAGAAAATGAACCTAAACGCAAAAATTTGTGTAATGACTTAGATAAAAATATTAAAATAGAAAATGAACCTAAACGCAAAAATTTGTGTAATTTCTTAGATAAAAATATTAAAATAGAAAATGAACCCAAACGCAAAAATTTGTGTAATGACTTAGATAAAAATATAAAAATAGAAAATGAACCTAAACGCAAAAGAAGCAATTCCAGCGATTCAGACAACAAGAAGGCTTCAGCCAGTACACCGAAGAAACTGTAATACAAGGCAAAATTGTTATTAATTATTTTGAATACGATGTACACACAAATATATTCAATACCACTATATTCGTTAATAAAGATTATAAACATATTTTAAATGTAATTCTTTTAGTTTTATTTACTTTTCTATTCATATAAAATACAGTCGAACTTTTTCATTTCGAACTCCTATATAGTGAATTTTTCCATTTAACGAGTTTTTTTCCAAGGTACCTGACAATAAGAGTACTTTTAACGTTATAGTTTGGTTCGTTATACGGGATTTCCAATTTCTATTTAATAAATATTTTCTAACTCAAAAATTTAAAATCGGGGTATTTTTTCCATTAGATGTAACAAAATTGTATTGTGTATTTCAATATCAGATATATTATGTGTCTTTCGGAATTAGAAACTTACTTTACCACCGTCATCGAGGAGTTTCCAACTCTTTGTGCGCTACCTTGTAATTAATGAATACACCTAAATTTCATTTGTTGAGCATTGAGCTAGAACGTAAACATACGCTTGACAGGTGCGTTGATTTAGCGGATGTGTATTTACGTAATATTCCTTGCGTTTCTAAATTAACGTTCTCGCCTTCGGAATTCTTTTTTAGAAGATTACACGTTTCTGGAACAACCTTCTCCATTTTAGGAAAATAAGCACCAGGCACTGTACAAACGCTCCGAAAACCGATAAACACTGCTCAAAAGGCACACAAACTTAACCCGGTAATGACGAGTGCAAAGTAACGGTTTTGAGCGTCAATTACTCCTTAAGTAATGAGGCATTAGCGTTATCTAGCGTAGACCAATCGCAGCGCGCGCTGGGGTGAGTCAAACACGTGCGTTTGTTTACGTTCTAGCTTAATGCTCTACAAACGAAGTTTACACACCGTCTCCCAACGAATGTTTACAGTACCGACTGTACTACGTTGACAAATTTAAACGCCTGAACGGCAGTGTAAATTTGCTGGCAAAAGATGTTTAGCAAAATTCTAAAATAGTCTAGTTATCACCGATAAGCGGTTTGTACAACAACAGGCGGTTTACATTACGATCGACAAATATTTAGTAGCTTCAAAACAATTTTAAATAGAAGTTTTGCAACACCGGTGTCCATAAAAACGTACATTATACTCTTACTTTGAGATGCTCTGTAGATTTTTATTTTAGTTTGTACATACAATTTTACCTATTTAGTTTTGCAGTTACATATGCATTCTTGCATAGTGTACTCGTACCACTTCAATCATAAAATGACAAAGAAAAGTAATAATTGTTTAAGTATATGTGAAAAGTTGGAGCAAGTTTTGGTATACCCCTGAACACCTTTTCAAAATCGCAAAATATACCTGAAGCATTTTTTGAGCATAAAAAGCATAAAAAAGTGGGGTCGCAAGAAGAAACTACATATTATAGGCAGACGGTTCACTTCAATTAGTTACTTTGTTCATTACACGAGCTACATATCGTTGATTTCACTATAGTGAGATGGTTCTTGCAAGTAAACCGATAACATTTATGACATTTATTCATCGTTTTCTTATTCATATTTCTGAAACACATACAACAACAACCGCGTTTTGTGGCAGTTTCCACTTTTTCACTTGGCACACTTGATTTTTATTCGTCCTCAGTAACTTGAGTTTCCAAAATCATAGTAATAGCGTTTTTTATGTATTTAGGTAACCGTTCGTCAGGTCGTACAATTGTTAGTGGTTTTACTAATTCCATTCCCAACTCTTCAAGGAACAAGCGTCTTCTAAATGTTTTACCTTTTTCGTAATCCTTGTACTTTTTGATGAGCAAAGTAAATGCGTTGATAGCTGCGAAATCCAGAACGTGGAAGAACAAAACTAATGGCCCACGCTTGGTGCTACAAGAACACGTATATTCCACCACCTTGCGATCCAATGAATCCACAGACCCTTTGAATTTATTGTAGTCAAGTATGACTAGTGGTTTGAAATCAGTTGTTTCGTCTGATATATCCAAATCAAAATGCTGGGTCGATAAGAAGACTACAATTCTATTTTTCGTGGGAATATAGAAAATCATCATAGCATCTTGTAAAAGCACAGCATCCGTTGAATGTACCACACGTTTTCTATTAGGACTGAATTCTTGAGGAACTTCTTTTCGATTTTGACGCAGCGTTCCGTTTAAGGCTTTTCCTTGTTTCAACAACTCTTCTGTAAAAAAATTATCGGTGGTAACTCTATAGCCTGAAGACAAACCTTCTACCAAATCTAAAACAACTCTTTTACCTTGTTCTTTCTCTGGTACATTATTTACCATTCTTGTATAAATTTGCATATTCTAGCAATATGAAGCTTCTACGTTACACAGTGTCCATATTTTTATTCCATATCTGACCGGTTTGGATTTCATGTACACTCGGAATGGATACCTGCCACGGAATGGAACAAACTGCTCGTCAACGCAAACGTCCCCATTAGGAATATAGGCTTTCTTGCAGTTCACAACAAACTTGTTCAATATATCCTAAAATGCTGCCATTTTACTTCTTTCTCGCCGTTCTGGTCGAGTCTCTAGATTGTCGAATCTAATAGACCTCAGTAAATCTTTCATTCTGTTTCGTGACATTGTTGAAGAAAAAATCATACCTTGTGATTCAGGATTCCGATGACTCCATAATTCTAGAATGGGCTCCTGACGTGCTTTGAGTGAACCAGCAATAATCAGTAAACCTATAAATGCTTTCATTTCTACGCGACTTGCGTTTCTCAATTCATCTCCTTTCAACGAAATAGCTCTACGATTGGTTTCTTGAATTAGTAGATCCAAAATGTTTTCAGTTACGAATAACTCGAATGCCTCTGTAGGTGTCGTAATGTTTTCACTATACTTTGTAAGACCAGGTTTCTTCGTCAAAATGTTTCTTGCAGAACGTCGCCTTACATATTGTTTGTTTGTTGACCACCGTGTACCATTCTTAGTCAAAATAGTATTTGTACAATTGTCATCTTCTTCGCCAGATAATTCACCAGCGGCATTGTCAGATGGTTCACCACCGGCATCGTTAACATTATCACTTTCACTATCCTGTAACACGTCTTCACTCTCTGATAATTCTAACTCATTAGGAATATCATCTAAACCTTCATTCGCCAATTTTTCAAGTTCGGCTTGAGTTAGAGGTTTACGCGACATCGTAATTATGAACTGAACAACACTCACCCTACAACTAATATACACTCAAATAAGCAAACATGCCGCAACAAGTCACAACATGTTCGCACGCGCTTAGATGCAGCTCTCGACGAATATCTAACATGCATATGGTAAAAGAGTAGTTGCACTCTACAGCAGTAACCCATGTTATACCATTGACGGCCACGTGGGGTCCTTAAGTGACCTCAATCCGTACACTTTTTTTTTTAATTGCATGTATTGATTTTGAAAATAAATACATGACAATAGTCTGTGGGAAGGAGGAAAACTCAGCTAAAAAAATAATGAAGCTGCAAAATTAAAAACTTAGAAAAATACACACAGCGACCCCACCTGGTCATCCGAAGGTTAAAAATGTTGCTATTGATGTTTGACTGTATATGTATAGAGACAATAAGCTTTTGTATAACATTCGGAACAGGAAACGGAAAGTAGGCAAGTTTAGCTAATAAATAAATGTTTGTTTTTATTGGGCGAGATCTAGGAGTCGGTTTTCTAAGCACCTGCATGCACTGCAGCCATTATTGCCTTATTGTACAACCTAACTATGAATTTTGCCTATATTAGGTAATTCTAACCACAGTACTGATTTTGACGTGTTCCACATCGCAGCGGCAAGAGACCTATCGCTTCATTTCTTATTCGACCAAGGGCTCACTTTCAGATTTTTAAATTGCCGATTTCGCGAACAAATTGTAATTTTGGGATTCTAACACAAATAAAATTCTTTTGACAAATCGCGCGTCATCGATCGAGTGATCACAGAAATTGGTCTTCCAGGACAGTGCTCATCTTTCACATCTGATCTACCTTTGTTATATTCCGCAACCCAGTTTTTAATAGTGGCGTATGAAGAACACTGATTACCTAAGGTTTCTATCATATCAGCAAAAATGTCTTTGCTCGATAACCCTTTCAAAAATAAATACTTAATAACTGGCCGAAACTCGATTTTTTCAAATTCTATCTTTTTCTCAGACATGCTGTTTTCAAAAATTTGCAGTTTGATCACCGTTCAACTTGTGGATGTCAAACTTTAACAACTTATTTATAAAACATCATAGTTGTAACCATAGCAACCATATTCATTTTTCTTTGCAAGAAACTTTCCAGGCTAACTAGATATCAATACCCCCTCGTATTGCGGTATATTCTTCATTCAACTTTTATTTAACAATTTTACCGTATACTAGTTTTGCCAGTACATTTGAAATATTTTTCGTTGAATTAAATGTTCGCTATCAGACCCTGGTCCCTGGTGTCCACATTTTTAAATAAAGTACAAATAAATTCTATTTCGCACAGAAGTTCATCAACAACTGCTTTGCGCTATTCACTTCTTAAGTTTAATAATTATGTCATTAAGGCAGACAATAAGGCAACGATCTAATCTTATCTCTGAAAAGTAATTTATTACTCGTGCAAGCTAATTAAGGAAGCTAATTTTGATACATAGTTTATGAGGTTTAACATAAATAAGAATAGTTCACCTAAACAGGGTAATTTTAAATAATTAATTAAATACAGAGAGTATAAGCTTCTTGTTTGAGTCACAACCACCTGGGTACCCTCAGCCTCTTCGCAATATGTAAATTTACCTAAATGCGGCCGGTGCTTTAAACCGAATTACAGGTAGTTTGTAAATCCTTATTTTACAAGTACCTTTTTAAAACGGGTAACGGTTTAATTTGAAGTAGACTCTACTCATCTCTATTATTTTGTTTTGTAAAACTTCTTCATTTATTGCCGCAGTTCGGTATGTTATTTCTTTAATTGTACATCAAAGAAAATAGTCTGGTGTAGTGTTTACTGCAATTTCTTGGTGGCCAAGGATGCACAGCTCCTCTTCCAATCCAATTTTCTCCAAATGCATTTTTAAGTATATCTTAATTATCCAACTGTAGTGAGCAGGACAGGCACCATGGTGGTTCCAAACTGTTCTTTTGTCGTACATTGACTTCTATACCATCCAAAGTCCCAGTAAAATGTTTTGTAGAAAATCCAAGTAACATGACTCCATCAAATTTTCATAGATGAAGTGTGGTCCAATGGGATTACCTACTATGCCACAGCAAACGTTTAGAAAAAATGCTTGTTGAAAATGACCAACACGTATCCAGTGCAGATTCTCTTGTGCGTAAGAGTGCGACTTATGCCTATTCACTTCAACATTGTATACATTGTATACAAGGATTTTACGTCGCTAAACACACAATTTAGCAGAAAAGCTAGCTCCTGAAGAAATTGATTCTGAAACATATAACAAAATTGCAATCTTTTATGGTTGTCATTTTCACATTTTTTCAGACGGTAATCTTCTACTTGAATAGCGCCTGACAAATAAGTTGCGGGCTGCAGCCGCATTTCCGTGTCGTTCACCAAAAATAAGCAGAAAATCTGTTATCTCGCTATTTAAAAACATTTTACTTAAAATGTAAGTAAATTGAGAGCAAAGCTCGGCTTAGTATTATCATAAGTACGCAACATTGATTAATTTAAGGAAATTAAAGGAGAGGTGATTTAGGTTGAAACTATATGCAATGCCTGTATGCGCAACCTCCTACGACAACCGTTCCGCGATCGGATAATTGCACGAAATTCCCAAATTAAAAGGCCGCCACGTTCGCCAGACCTTTCATCTTCATCCGATTATTTCCTACGGGGATGTCTGAAGGAACGTGTGCGTGAACAGACCGCGTACACTTCAGCAGCTAAAGGAGAATATTCGTTCCGAAATCGGTGCGATAGAGACTTAAACATTGAATAATGTTATGAACAATGCTATAGCCCGACTTTGGTTGGCGGCCAACGGAAACCATTTATAAGATGTCATCTTCATCTTCCAACCTAACGAAGCAAATCTACAAATATTAAACATTCATTGTATATAAGTATCATTGAACTTGGTCCCTTAATAAAAAAAGGTATTTACTTGCCAAATCCTACTCAGAATTTTGCCCCACCCTGTAGAACAATAAACTTGATGTATTCGACTGGAAATCGCAGCAACGAATGTATTTATATACAGTACGATGGTTAGGAAAATGATATCTTCTATAAATCAGTGCAGTTGATGGAATGATAACGTACCACACTATTCTACTACGATAGCAAGTGGTGGTAAACATTATACAGGGTGCCCCACGACGTGAGGCCACTGCTTCGTGTGCGTAATCTTTAGACCAAATATAGTAAAAAATTCTAATAAAATTATGCCCTACAGCAAACCGTTTTCAAAATACAGAGCGTTTATTAAATAATTACAATTTCAGAAAAGCCAATATTTATTTTTATTTTAGTTTAAATTAAATTGAAATTTAGAATAAAATTCTATTACGTAGGCTTCGATTTTGAATAATCCAGCGGCAAAATTCTATATGACTAGCTAAATTTGTAGGTAAGATTGCTTGAACAGGCTGGATAAGAAATGGATATAAACCATGACGATTTAATGTTCTCCAAACCCGCATTCGTGGTACATTAACTTGTGTAGATACACGACGAACAGAGATGCAGGGATTATTATCAATTTCTCGCAGTATGTAGTCCTCATTGTTTAGTACTTACTGTATTGGACGCTCAGTCGTCGGTTTCGCGAAAGTTCCGTGTTCAAGGTGGTTGTGCACTCGTTGGAAAACTCGTCGGTCTGGTAGTCGCCGATTTGGAAATCTCAACCCATATTCTCGAGCAGCTGCTACTGAGTTTCCATCAGAAAAACCGTACATGTAATGGATTTCGGCATACTCTCGCGTTGTAAAAGTAAACATTATCAACACTGTTAATAAGCGCAAGCAGAGAAATCAACTTTAAGGTGCTGTACTGTTTGACATGCAAGTAAACAATATTATTTCCATAGTAACGTGGCCATTTTGTGTCAAATACCGATTAACATCATTTATCCACAATCACATTATAATTGGAGATTCATCCACACTTATGAAGCATATAAAGTACCACTTTATCCACTATAGTGGATTAATGAAATTACTTTATTCCACTAGTGGAATAATGACAAATACAATCTTAAATCAATTACATTTTATTTATTTTTTATTAATATTAACATTAACATTTACATTAATAGAAATTTCCTTCTCTATTTTATCATATTTCACTTCGTTTCCATTAATAACAAGCTTGTAGTTGTCATCGGTTTCAGAACGCATAGTGCTTGTCGAAGTTTTTGATAAATCTGTAGAAACAATGGATGTCTCCTCTTGTAAGGAACGATTAGTACCAGGAGTACCTTGGATTTTCCTTGCGATATCAAGCTTATTAGATACAGAATCCTCGATATAACTTTCTGCTATAGTGGAACTTCGCCATCCACCATGTCGTTTAATTGTTGTAAGGTCAGCACCTTTATTAGCCAGTAAAGCTGTTGAAGTGCGCCTCATGCAATGGCCGCTATAAACTTCTGCGTTTGCCAGATTCAAAAATTAAGCAACTTTTGAAGGAACTTTCGACAACGTGTTGATTCCAACAGGTTGTGAAGTACATTTTTGATTAGAGTATCGTAAAAAGAATCTGTCGTTGGATAACTTCTTCGGACGTAAGGACATGTATTTTCTACACGTCGCCACAGTATTGATAGAGAATCCTTCTTCCATAATTGTGAATTTTCGTGAGACGGCGGTCTTGGTATCTGGTATAGAAACAAGCAGATATGCGCCCCTGTCTTCTACATCATTGATTTTCAAATTCGTCACTTCACAGCAACGACAGGCACCAGACAACCCCATTATTAGTGCAACCTAAAATATTTCAAAGTTTATTATCTACAATGTCTAAAAGCTTAAGAGATATTACCTTAATCATTAAATATTCTTCACCGCAAGCCCTTGTCAAAAATTCTTCCACGTGTACTCTTTCCAATACCGCAGCTTTCTTCGCTTTATACCCTCTCGACTCACTCTTCAGATAGGCAGTGAGCTTACTATATTTTCCAATGTCTATGTTTTTATGGACCTTCATAGCGGCCTTCGGCATCGAGTACTTCGACCAAATGGATGAAATTGCATACTTCTTCTTCAAATTAAAGAAATACGATAGCAGAACTTCCTCATTTATTGTCCTTACCCCCCGTTTTCCTTTCCATTCATTAAATTCGGAAAATACTTTTTCATAATGTTGCCTGGACTTCACAGGCAATAATTGGAGAATTGCTTCTTTAGCTTCCTTTTTGATTTTCTCAGGAACAAAATCGCTTTCTTGCATTTTTCACCAACTTCACAAATGGAGTCGATAAATAATCGAAACTAAAGAACAACCATTCATCAACAACCATTCATCACCTTAGCAACCATTCAACGCCTTCCAAAGTTTTTTTTAAATAATTTCAATAATTTGGACGTTAGTCAGAGCGAAATATCAAATCATTTTTGATGAAATCTGAATCTAAATGACCGTGATTGTGGATAAAACGTTGTATAGCATTTGTGTTTTAGTTGCGTTTTATCCACTCAAGAAAATTAAACTCTCGAACTTCGTTCTCGAGTTTAAACTTTCTTGCGTGGATAAAACGCTATCTAAAACACTTATACAATAAATAACTATTATTGTTTCGGCTGTTTCAATATTTAACTAAAGCAGACCATAGCTTCTTTAATAGTCGATTAAGAGAAAATGACCACTCTTTAGTTTCGACTTCTTTTCATCTCTCCTACAAGTGAAGTAGTGAGCTCACCTCATGGGACAACTAAAATAAAAATAATTATTGGCTTTTCTGAAATTGCAATTATTTAATAAATAATAATTTAACGCTGAGTATTTTGAAAACGGTTTACTTTAGGGCATAACTTTATTGGCATTTTTAACTATATTTGGTCTAAAGATTACGTATACGAAGAAGTGACTTCACATTGTGGGACACCCTGTATTTTATAAGAATTACATGTATTCTATGGCATGCATCAGTTCTGTCTTTCGCTACCAAATTTATAAGCATTCTTGGGACCAAATGTTAAACAGTTTCATTTTGTTCTTACAGCTGCTAGATGTTTAACAAGACAAATGGAATTTAAATTTAAAAAATTACCATTAAAGAACTTCTGACCATCCAGTTCATCTTAACATACTTTGGGCACTTGCATTAGCCATGCCCGCTAGTTTAAATTATAAAAAGAAATGCTTTAATATCTCACGTAAAAGGATTGTTAAGACCAAATCATATCGGTCAAGAGGTTACACGTCGTCACTCCTCAAATAAGAACCTTTTCGTAAGCCGTAATTAAAACGCTAATTGCGTTAATTAAATTACACTTGTAGTAGCTTAAGAGTTTAGTAACACGATGGCAACTTTTGCACAATGCATAGATATCCATTGCATAATGCAATTAGAAAAATTGTAAAACAGGTATCGCGAAATTAATAAACTAGAGAAACTTTGCAAAATTAAATAAACGCTTTCTTACTACATTGCGTCAAATTTAATACACCCTGCTTCTTTTTACATATTTTAAAAATTTATATGCTGTCTATTGCAGCAACTGTTGATTAAAACCAGCTGTGATGTTTCAACAATGTAAGAAACACCTTTGGTTTTCAGAGTGTAACAAAGCGTTACATAACTCTGAATATCATTTTGAGAGTTTATTTTATTTAAGCACACCGTCTGGGATTTTCCTTAACCACCACAAATTTTGTTGAAAACAATTAAATAGAAAACATGGTAAGGATCTTTGAGGTATAATACAACAAAAAACTTATTCCCTAATTGAAAGTTTTACTCCATATGGTATTTGTCATTACTACATCTTTATTTATCGATCAATTTTATAAACCATAAGATATCTTATTTTATACCGAATATCAACGAGCACATTTATTGATTTAAACGAATGAAACTTGGTATAAATAACATTGTAAACAATGCGTTTATTTGTTGAACTTAGCCATTCTGTGCTACTTTGGGTTTGGAGAAAACGATTATACAGTAGTGTTCGAATATAGCGAATTTCAAGGAAGAAAAAATATGAGCAGTAGTATGAATTTGTTTTACTGTTTACTGTAAACAACGTATCAGAATTACAGAACTGTATTCATCAAGGGTCGGCAACCTTTTCGAGGGATCGGGCCACTTGACTAACCAATAATGGTGACGGGTAAGAGGGAGCGGGCGTCATCCGACACCTGTATCTTAATCCTTAAATCGGGTAAGGTAGTATATTTTTCGATCTACGAAACCTTGAATCCGCTCCTGTGGCGCAGTCACTACCCTTCAGGTGAGTACCTGCGAGCTATTTGGGTTGTGCTAGGTTCTAGTTTACCACTTCACAGATCCACTATGATGCAATCAGTTTTGCAATGAGTGACACCAATGACAGTAACCAATGGAAATGTGACAGCCAACAATTGGCTCTCGAAGCAAACATCTGCAAAATTTTTAATTAGTTTCATTTTAATTGCTTTCTACTTAGTCATAATTTTATGTTATGTTACTCAAGTTTATATTGTAAAAGTAGACCGATAAGAAGTAAAATTTAGGGAGAAATGGGGAAGAAAAGTTAGGTTAGTGTGACAATTATTCGACATCCCGACTAATAATAGTGATATAATCACGTGTAAAAAATAGAAAATAAGTGGTTAAATCGGCCGCCACAACGGGATGATAAGGGTTTTTTACGAAACTACGTGGGCCGCACGAAAAGTACCAGAGGGTCATATGCGGACAGCGGGTCTCGGGTTGCCGACCCCGTACGTTATCGGTACGTTTAAAAAAAAACCGTCATTTTAGACTGCTTACTATTTCTGTTTACATGGAGTCTATCGACTTTTCTTTCCTACTTCGTAAAATTATTTAAAATATTGCCACTAACATATGACGATTGAAAGAAACAACGATGAACAGTCCTTTGAACTGGTAATATTGCAACTTCATCCCAGCAACGACTTATCAAGGCGTTCACTTCTTATTTCTTCACAGCCTTTATTTTACAAATAATGTCCTCCTTTTTTAAAAATGCCATAATTAAAAAATGATTGTCTGCCTGTACAGTTTTTAAAGTGAGCGAGTGTCGTATCTTTTGAAAACTACCCTCCATTCTATGACCATATCGGTTGACGAAACCGTATCTTAATTTGGTCAGTTGTTTAAACTGCGTTCTTTGTATAATCTGCATATTTAAATAATTCTCAAGTCCTAAATAATTTGATACCTACCAGTACCTTTCAAATAAGTTCGCAATAAAAGGAAAATTTACTTTTATCGTATAAGAATTGATCACAATAAACGAACGTTCGTTCGGTCGGGCTGGGTATAACAGAAAAGTTTTCATCTTGTTCTTACACGGCGCAAATAGTCCGCAGGAGGGATACCGGATATAGTCCAAAAGGCGGGTGCCTTGCGCGAAGGTGCTAGACCTTGCTAATCGGAATATATTCCATTGCTTGGGGTTCCATTTAAATGAAGAGGAATATATCTCAGAGCAGGACTTTTGATACATCGACAGAGAATATGAATTGTGGTTCCACCCCAATTCCAAACTTCCTATATATGGGATCCTTGCTGATCCCTATGGCATATACGTATCTTGTAGATGACCGTGTCTCGTCAGCAGGCCGATTAGCAACGGATGATTCTTCTACTAATCTGCAGAAACGTTTTGGACTATTTTGGCAAAGGTCTCTGCATGAACAGTTTCACTTGCCGCAAGCCTCCTTATAATACCTAGGAAATAGGTAACTGAGTCCAGCTATTGATTTCCTGCTTCAAAACTGCGTGAGGGCTGACCCCAGTTCTATCAAACGCGTCTCCGAGTCAGATTTTGCCATAGCATCGGCTCTCCGTTGCCCTCCATCTGTTACGACCAGGGACCGACAGCAGTTTGACTCCTTGCATGAAGCGAATCTTATCAATGTTTAACAGCAGTCTAGTACCACCACTGAGCTGATTCTAGGAACGTGAAGAGCTTTCAATGCCACCTTACTGTCTGTGTATATGTAAATATGCTGATTCAAGAATCCTTTCAAATTGTTTTGAGCACAGGGCAAGCTTGCGAAGATCTGTGCCTGGAATACTGTAGCCGATAGCGTATGATCCCACAGATGTAGATAGTTTGAGTCTGAGAGTAAAGATGGTACTGAGCAGCATCTCCAGGAACGGTTACAACCTGTTCGGGTATAAGCGTATATCTGTTCAAAATACCTGTTCCAGGTTCGACCAGCTGCAGAGTTGATACCTGTGTCGCAAAGGGCAAAAGTACGACCAATATACTACCCTACTATACTTAGCAGCTATTCCGTTTGGCCTCTTCTCTTCTACGGGGAACTGTTACATTTTATATTTAAAAACTGTTCCGTGGAACAATTGACTAATAGGTCCAGTTCTTTCGTACCAGCTCTACAGACGAGAGACTTCCCTGCTTCAAGTTCTTCTGTGGTCCATACGCCGTCTGTAAACCAGACAACGTCGCTAGGGCTAAGAACTTCCTAGAATTTCTTCAAATCGTCTTTGTTAGAGATTACGGTTGTGTAGCCCTTATAGATGGAAAATACCAGCAGAATGCGATTGTTTGTAGTTACTAGAAGTGCTTGGGATCTCATCATCTCTGATATGATCTTTGTATACCCCCTTTCCCTCAATGTATCCCATTACCCACTGTAATATAGCTTATAAGCAGTCTTCCGAACCTCCGCCTCGACCGAGATGTGAAGAGATGATAGGTAAAAGAAAGTATTGTACCTCAGGTCTAATATCAGTATTAATATTTTTTCAGAATTGCGAAATCATAAATTACAAATATATCATGTGAGAAGTATAGAATGTGGTATTGCACAACCTATACATATTTTTTAAACATTTTTTAGCATACTGTAATTTAATTTAAAAAAACGACCGAGGTAGCGTTGTATCTAGGTCCTAAGTAGCTTAAAATAAAAATGTATTCTGTATCATATACTGAAAAGTTTATTACACAAAAATTGAGATTCTGCAGTTGGCGAGCTGATCCTTCAGTTCTTGTGGGATGTGGAAGTTATAACACGCTATCCTCCTTATCGACCTGTTAATTATGATTATCTACTCTTGCGAATTTATAGATATATGGAATTCTCTTCAAATAGTTTACTTCAAAAAAATCTTCGGATAATGCAAATACTTCCGAAAAAAGTATTTCAATATTTTTGACCAGCTGTTTTCATTAACACATAAGATCCCTTTACAATGTTTTCCTGTTTCTTTTCTGTCTCTTCTTCTTAATCTTTAGAATCTTCGTCTTCGTCATCAAGCTCTATATTAAATACAGATGAGTCAAACAGTGATGTACCTTGGGCGTGTCTAAGATACATCACCGACAATAGGTTCAAGGTACAACACTTGTTATAAACATTGTTGTTCAAAATGTTTGAGTTAGAATTAAATTTGCTTTCAAAACATGTTTTCGGAGAAAAAGATGCTTTGATGTGTGGATGTTAAAGATAATCAAAACTTTAATAAATTTAAGATATAAAATTAAACAATCATAAGAAAATACTTACTTTGTACTATAAACATCCATTTTATACACTTTAAACAAACACCTGTAGAGAAATTCAATTTACAACCACTATCAGAGCTACCTCTAATAGTCAGTAGAAGAAATAATATTAGAAATGTTAATCACAGCTAACAGATAAGCTGCGATACATACAGGATGTTAAAAAAATACGTTCGGATATTTTACCAACTTATAGATCTCATAAATACAAACAAAAAAGTCGTACTAAACATGGATTCAAAAATCAACCGTTTTCGAGATACCCAAATTATTTACACAGTGTAGGAGTGCAGAATCTTATTTACCACGTCTGCTATGGAAGTGGATAAAACAACATTTGTTTAAGTTTTTGTAAGTGTTAATATTGTTGTTGTTGTTGGGATATGGATACCAACGCGGAAATGGCAGATATGCATTTCACGTAAAGCCAATGGTAATTCTTATGAGGTAATTCTGGCTTGTATGCCGAAGCATTTCCGAACCGGGCACTTCCGTGTGACAAATTTGCAGCAAGGATTATCCAAAGTTGGCGCATTTAAATCAAGAAACGGTAATTGTGATAGGCCTAGATCAGTTTCTACTCCTAAAGCGAAACTTCACATGTTAGGAAGGATTGAAAAAATCCAGGTACCAGTACCAGAAGACCTTCTGCCGAAACAAATTTTAATGCTTCCCTAATTTGGAGAATGTTTCTTGGAGGAGAAATTGTACCCATACCATATTCAAAGGGTCCTGGCTCTTATTGTGCCTGATTATGCTGCACGTCTGGTATTTTTCCGATGGACACTGACAAGAGTTGCGGTAAACGCAAACTTTGTTAGTGAAGTCTTATTTACTGGCGGAACTAGTTTCACAAGAAATGGCATTTTTAATTTCCACAACAGCCATGTTTGATCAGATGAAAACCCTCATGCTATTATTGAATCGAATCATCAACAACGATTTTTAATTAACGTTTGGCTTGGTGTTTTTGGATACCGTATAATAGGATTTTTTTTTCTTCCGAACCGTTTTACTGGCCAATTGTATTTTAACTTTTTGCGTAATGCCTTCCACTACTGTTAGAAGATGTACCCCTCATTCATAGAATGTATATGTGGTTGAGGTACGATGGGGCTGCTACACATGCTGCTAAACGAATATTACAACGACAGGTGGATAGGGCGAGGGGGTCCAGTTGTGTGGCCACCTAGATCTCCTGACCTCAATCCGCTGGACTTTTGCATTTGGAGATATTTAAAGTCGCTAGTTTATTACAGCCATGTGAATAATTGTGTTTTAAGCACTCTGTATAGATTCAATGTACACGTATGTCCAAGATAAAACACCTTCTTCTATAACAGAAAATTTTTAACATTATGCGGTATAAGCGATCTCTATTGTATATTAAATGCAACACACATTTTGTATATTTCGATTGGGATCAAATATTTCCATCATTTTTTAATAACTTTGAAATTTGTTATGAGGCAATATTTTCCAATTGAAATCGTGGCTTTCTCCTCAAAAACCGTTACCTGAATTTTTAAAACACCCTAGATCTATGGATAAAATCAACCCATCCTTGTCAGAATGTTATCAAAATTCTAAATATAATAGAATAGGCAAGTTGTTGCATTTAAACTAAAAAAGTTGTGGTTATTTCTTGGGAAAGTACTAAAGATGCAAAATTGCATAATTGCATTACCATTATTATTCATACCAGATTTAATTTACTTATTTAATTAATAATAAAAGAGGAGGAGGGTAGTCCTCTTCTCGTTAAGTCCCAGTATTTCTAAATCATAACAAACAGCTTTCTCCTATGATATCTATATCGATTTCTGAACTTGAAAGCCCATCATGTTAACATAAACGTCTTTGTTTGTACTTACAATTTGGGACATAACTTAAGGTTGTGATTTATGTGGTCGTAGAGAAAGTAGGGCTACATTTAGTAAAATTTTAACAGAAACATAAAGTACCATTAGCCTTAATTGCACAAGAACCTTGCTTTACATCTAAATGTAAATATTTGTGGATTAGGATTATTTAAAATTGTATTGAAATAGTAAAGTATTTAGAAGCAAATGTTTGGTGGCAGTTTTTAACCACTTCTATTCTGATATTTTCCCTCTAATTATTCAGGTAGTGTTGATTGAAAATTGTATGCATGGAAATCGTAGTAACCGACACGTGCCGAAATAACAAAGAAATGTAAACAGAGTACAGCACTAGTATTGGAATATTAAGTACGAATTGTTTCCCTTACATAAAAGGATGAGATACAATAGTTCATTGTATATTTAACAATTAAATTGTAAATTAACCAATTTAAGGCGTCGCATGATGAATACAAAATAGGAAAAATTGATTCAAACATAAATTATTTTTAATAAATGTTTTTTACCAACATTTTCCAGTTCGTAGAGGAGCATTACTATATTTTGTAACAATGAGAATATAATAAAAGCAATGACACCATGTCGGCTTAACAGAGTAAAAAGTTAATGCTAATCCACCTGATAATTAGATGTTATTCTATACATATGTGAGTCACTTTCAACAATGACATCACTTAATTATTGAGTGTAATGCGGTAACGTTATGTGAAGTGGAAAATGTTATGAGGCAATAACTGTGAAGAAAATACGTGACAAGGAAAATGATTAAAAAAGCCTTTGAAGAATATCAGCAAACAACATAATCTCTTTAGTAATCTTATCTCTCTGTAATACAAACACTGCTGGTTTACACAAACAATCAATTAACACGTGCGCATAAACTTAAATAATGGAAATTAAAAGTTTTTGAAAACTGCAAACTATCTTCTGATTCCTGTAAGGCAGTTCCAGAAGTCTCCAACAAAATTTTTGTGTTGAGAAAACATTACCTAACAAGATTTTTCAAATGGTACTTTTTCAATTTAATATTTATTTTTTTAGCATTGTATTTTAAAAATACTTGCTTCTTTGCTAATAATTGCTAGGTGAGCATTTATTACATGAAAATCGGAATAATACTTATAATTTTCCAATTTTTTAAATACATTTTGATTGCCAATCCGTCTTGTTGACATTTTTCTGACCTAGGTGCTTCCAAATACACTGTAATAATGATTATTTTATCAGATTTCTTATTTTCGCTAATATATGATCTTGAATAAGCGTTTGCATTATTCAATGAGTATATATACAGGGTGTCCTTTAAATGCCTTAAAAGCTTCAGGTAGAATTTTTCCTTTATGAATGCTTAATACAAATCTTCAAAAAAAAGTAGGTATTTGGAGCTTAGTTTTCTTGTACGAGAGTGTTAAAGTTCATATCTTTAAAACA
>JABXWE010007484.1:0-48470 GCA_014611495.1 Limonius californicus
ATTTCCCGCCTTCTTGTCATGTTATTTAGTTGTGAATAGTTGGTATTAGAACTAACTTCCTGTGATAAGATCTGCACATGGCGACTTAAGTCGTGTTTTAAATTGTTTTAAATTGTTTGTTTGTCTTAACTTATTCTGACACATCTGTGAATATTTGTTAACTTATGGTTAATATGTTAGACCTCGAGTACGCGCTATGGCGTGATTCCAATGTTAGAACTTTGATTTGTAAGTAAGACCTAACCTAACATTTATAAATTGTTAACTTTGGTTCTTGGAATTTCCAGAATCCTGATGAAAGAAATAAATTATTTCGAAAGCTTGATTAAAAATCGAATAGTTTCTATTCTATTTGCCCTTTGGCCGTTAACCCAATATTTGTGTATACCTAACAAGTATTTTGGTCAATACTTCCCCACTGGTTTTACTACATAAATGCAATCGTCATTCCAGATAGGACTCAATCATAAAAAGTTTGTGTTTTTGAACGAAAACCATTTTAGAAGATTGTAGCAACTGAATTACGTTTTATCATTTGACTATTTTGTAGTAATAATAATTCAGTTTGACTTAATCACAGACATTCATTTTGTTTAGCCACGCAGACAGTGGAAAAGTCGAAAAGTATGTGCTATAGTTATAGATCCAGCCCTCACATCAGTATATTATGGTTCTACATTTTTGAAAACAATTAGAAATTCGAAAGCTAAAGGTTATAAATTTTGAGAAAATAAAAAACATTTGACATTAAAATCGAAAATCCCGAGATCAACGTAGAAATAAAATAATAAATAACAATACCCGACTCTTTTACTGTTGCGTAAGAACATATCCCGAGAAACGAATTTATTATAAATGAACTAAAGATGACTATAAAATTCAACGGAATTATCAAATTTACCACATATTTAACTGCTATGTTCCATTTTATTCCAATTTTTCAAAAAACTTTCGTAATATAACCCTATATATTGTTCAGACAGATAAAAATCACGTATAACTCTCTAACATATTACATAAATAATCTATCTATTCCTAAAAATGTGGAGTTTGTCACCACTAAAAATTAATTAGTAATTAGCAGACTGCAAAGAAGACTATCCCATTTTATGAGGTATAGGGTTTCACGGAGCTGAAACAAAAATAAAAAACTACAGCCTAGGGTCCTTTTCGTAAAACAAAATGTTTACATTAAAAAATGTCAGTCCTTCTATTATACTATGTTAAACATCAAAGTCTTCGCGACTAAAGCTGCCCATAGAAAAAGAAACTCTTTAACTTCATCATATCTCTATTATCATGAATCGAAACTGTACCGGGTACTGTAGTAATGTTTGTATTACATATTCTTTGACGCTTTCGCGGTTTCTCGAACTGTCAATATTATAATCTACTTTCGGCTAAGACCGCGTCGTCATGTTGGAACTACACCCAGCATTATCAGGTAAGGACCGACCTGTTGCTTGTCTGCCTTTACAAGCATTTGCTCTAGAAGTTTGAGCCATATTTGTTCGTAGGCCCTGCCTGTCTAAACAGGGCCGTGTGGTTAGAGTGGATACTGATTTGATCTTAATGTATTTAGTTTGCCAGGACAATAAAACTTAAATGGCTTATGCCTGTTAGCTGTTTGTCAACCCCTACAAACTAACGGTTGGCAAGTCATTGCAGCTTGCATCTTCAGAGTGAATAGAACACAGGTAAAGGCAGACAAGCTACAAGTCGGGCCTTACCTGATAATGCTGGATGTAGTTCCCGTATGACGACGCGGTCTAAGCCGCAAGTAAATTGTAATATTGGCAATGTTGGTATTGTAAAGATACCTATAACATAATTTGTTAATATAATTTGCGTGTTTGAATTGTGCTATCAATAATATGTTTATTACACTTGCAGTTTAACCGAAAAACGCATTATTTTAAAATTTTGAGAGGAACAATTTTTTCCAAGAATATTGCAGTTCTGTTTAGATGTGGAAAGATGTACTATTTATAATAAAACCATACCAGTTTTCTTTATTTATAGGTTGTTTTTCTAATATTCCACAATGGCTAAGCATAAAGTATGTAAATAATCAATTATGTAGAGTAAACAGCATGACTTGTCAATAAACCAGTAGACTGAATCGTTGTCTTCATCAATATAAGAAAGGAATAATTCCGTACACAAGAAAATTGATTTAATAACTAATCGATTAAAAACTATATCCAAAAATCACCTTAATGGGCTTAATGTTTATTTTACTACTTCAACAGAATCAGGTAAAATAAATTCTTTTTATATTTGCAATAAACGACAAATTACTTTCCATTCATTCAGTTAGAAATTATAGCTGTTTTCGAATAAACATGTCAAGAGCAATATTTTACAATTTAAAATACTAAACATTATGCAAGGCTGAAAATGGTAATTCATAGGTTTGTGGAACGGTAGACGATTACGACAGCCTTTCCAACTTATGCTAACGCTAAAATAATAAATACGTAAGCCGGGATTAGCATATGACTTATCTGGCATAGCTCTTGTAGTTAAGACTCGGTATATAAAAAGCAGACCAAACAGCATTTTAAAAATAAATCCTAATAATGTATTTTTGTATAACAATTTTAAAGTTTGATTTTAAGTAAACCTAATCCTTATAATACCTGCATGGCTCGCGTATGATTAAGCTTTGACTGCAAAATCATTTTTAAGTAACAATTTTAGGTTATCTAACTATCTATGTTCTGTTTTTGTCACTTTTAACAAATGAGATTTAAAGACTTAAAGTTTTGTATTCTTGAAAACATTTTTCGCACAAACGACACAAAACTATTATATGTTTTGTAATCACTATTAATATGAATTATAAAAAGTATATATTATTACAAAGTAATTTTTTATTAAAACCATCAGAGGGATAAAATAATTTAAATTTATCTTTGGAATTGATGAAGACAGTGTTTTAAATAAACACCCACTAATGGAAACCCCTCACATCTAATAATGTAATTACCTACTTCAACAATTAAGTTGCTATCTAGAATATAAACGCTACTAAACTTAGACTCTCCAAAGGTCACACTGGTTGTCTAATGACCAGGCTTATACAATGCATACAAAATGTGGAATACCTATATCAGTTATCGGAAGTATAGCGATACTGGTATCGCGATAGTTTTTGAGTATCGATTATCGCATCGCGATACATTTCAAATAAAGTATCGCGGTACTTTTTTAAATTATCGATTATCGCGGATTTGCGATACTTTAGCGATACTATTTTACCGGAACATTCTAGATAATCTAATTAAATAAGTAATTCCAGTTCCTGAACCTGTAAACACGTTTAGATATATTAGGTAGGAATATAAATATTGGAGAAAACGTAAAACCCCGAGGCTGTTTGTTAAGCTATTAACAGTAACAATACTCGTCATGTTTCTTAAAATATTTTAAATTTAACAGTTGTCTTTTAAGCGTCAGTCTTTAAACATTTTTTATGGATCAGCCTTTAAGAACATAAAAGAACTATCCTTTAAATACAATCCGACCCTTCCTTCAAATGCTTTGGTTGAAAGATTTTTAGTGCGGCTAATTCGGTATTGAGCGGTAGAAGACATACACTGACGGATAATAATTTCAAAATGCAGGAACTTTTAAAAGCGAATGAAGCTTATCTGTAACTTTTTTTATAGCTAAGTTTAATAATATTAATAAAAATTAAAGTACCTAATTGAAACATACTCTTATTTTTTACTCGCCATTCCTTAATGGAAAAATATCGCTAAAAGTATAGCGATATTTTTTTAAGTATCGTGTTAAGTATCGGTATCGCTATACTTTATTGATAAGGTATCGATATCGTTATCGGGATACTTTTAAAAAGTATCGTTCCGACTACTGGAATATATGCACGTAAAATACCGAAAATATGCACTCTAAATTATAGTCGTTTAAGGAATCTAAGACTCGTATTGATGCTAAAACTGATACATCAAAAATTATTAACATTAAAACAGAATTGAGATTAAATTTAAATATGATTAGTACATTTAGTAATTACATAGTGTAATATTATTATTATCAGGAAGAATGTTCAGTGGAAAATATATGTTCACCTAGGCTATGATCCCTAAACCATTCTAAGAATTGACGAAAAAGAATTTGCTGAAGTGCTTTGTCTTAAAACTTATATTTAACCAAAAATGTAAACCGATGTATTTTTCAAGCTGTTCGCCTTTGAAAATACTTAAAACTTTCAAAATAATTTTGCAGCTTGAAATCGTGGTTTTTATAAATATTCAACATTAGTTGGAAACCTTCAAAATATGCATTTACTTTGTTTAATGGTAAAAATATGCATTTGCATACGCAGATATGCAAATCCATACAGGTTGTCATATGAGAAGTTTCACTTGAGTGCAGTTGCGCAGTGGCATATTTCTGTTATCTGCAGCGGAGCTCATTTACTTACTAAACGTTGACCACTACAGATAGGGTACACTCTAAGAAAAAGTACGCGTTACTTGTGTTACCAAATGAGTGCGAGCCCGTTCGTTTACTAACATGAGTGTACTTCGACGAAGTGGACAACCGAGAGTAAGTGCATCTCCTTTTGCCCCGAATGCTGTCTTGCTTCCTTGCTGTTCTGCATATCTCAAGTGAAACTTCTCATTTGACAACCTGTAATTATTCTAAGCCTGCTAATGACTAGTAGACTGCTATTGTTGACTAATCATTAAATTATCATTGTTGCCTATTATAAGGATTCCATTGTTGCCTAATTATTAAACTTCCACTAAGAAAACAACGTAATAACTAATAGACTCCCTTGCTGATTAATCATTAGACTTCCATTGTGGTCTAATCAATAAACTTCCATGGTTATTTTCCACTGTTGTATAATAATTATTAAACTTTCTTGGATGAAGACGAAAATCTATTTCTTCAGAAATTCACAATAGCCTAAATTTATTATCAGTATCAATATTGATTAGGAAAGCAACTGACTGTGTGCGAAATTGTGAGCATATTTAGTATTAAAAAAACTCAAAGTGCTCGAAATATGGATCTATCGAAAAATTCTACGCAAATCGCATTAAGAAAAATGGGAAAAACGGAAAAAGTAGCATACACAGTGAGAAGACGAAAACCTTCGAACGTATTATGAAGAACTATAAGTTGCAAATACAGATGTCAGAATAATAATTTTTTCAAACAAACAACACAAAAATATCTACTAGTTTTTGTGCAACAAAAATTGATATACTGTAATGATTTTCTGTGGCCCCACAAATAAAAAAAGACCAAATTATATTTTGAAATGAATTATTTATAATATAACCAATTTGCCTTTTAGTACAGTTTAGGCCTAAGTCTTAAGGTTTAAGATATGCCAAAATTAACATTAAATCGGTAAACTCAATCGTAGTAGTTGTTTGAATTTGGAAGAGTAAGGAAGGGTTCGACCGTGCTCCGCAAAAGTGCAACACTAGGGAATAACGAGCGTTAGTGGGTCATCGCCCGGTCTACTACGGGGATGCTGATGCAGCGAAAACCTACATACCAGGTGTTAGGTGTCTAAGATTATGGTATCAACGACCTTCGACGCCATTGATGCAATGGCAGACAAGCAAGAAAAAAATTAAAATAGAAACCCTAAACGAAATTACCTTACATACTGCACGGCAAGAAGAAAAAAATGCAGGAATTGAATTGCAACATTTTTTTTTTCTATTACACCAGCAACTAGTAGAAATAATGCAAGCAGCAATAAATAAAGGAAATGAACAGAAATTGGTCCCAAGTGCACAGTTGGAACAAAAACCCCAACAACGAGAAAAAGAATATTACACGCATGAAGAACTCATCAGAGAAACGGAAAAACGACTACATCGCCGGAACCGTCATCACAACAGTAAGAAGCTAAACAGCCACAAAAAGAAAATCCAGTAGAAATATCAAACAATTGTTTTGATCCAAATTAAAAACTGTGACGCATTACAACGCGAACTAAAAGCAGAAAATTTTACATTTCAAGCAGTTATGATTAATAACGCGCCAGTATAAAAATATACATAGAGTCTGCGGAAGAATGTACAGGACCAACAAACTTGCTAAATAAAAATAAGCTTTTTTGGCACTCATACGAAAGTAAACAAACAAGAAACATAAAAGTCATGGCGAGGAAGCTGCACTCGTCATATGCTTCAGAAAACATAGTATAATATTTATATCGTCACGGATATAAAAGAATAGAAGTCGTTAATATTCTGCAGAAAAAAAGATAAGAAATCCGTCCCGCTGTTTATGCTAAGCTTCAGAAACGACGAAGACATTAAAAAATAAACGAAATAAATGGGATACTAGGCATGAAGGTGGAAACAGAACATCTAAGAAAATCGAAACTAGTCTCTCAATGCAAGAAATGCCAAATTTATGGACACAGCCAAAGATTCTGCCACAAGGAATCAAGATACGTGAAATGTGTTGGTAAACACCACACAAAAGAATGTAAAATTAATGAAAACAGCAAACCAAATTGTGCCAACCTCGGCGAATCCCACCCAGTCAGCTACAGAGCATGTAACGTAGCCAAATGGATTCAAAAGATAAGAAACGAAGCAGCCAGAACTAACCAAAACAATGCAAAAGAAAGGAAGACTGAAAATAAAACACTATGTAGATGGAACCCAAGAGCATTCCCAGCACTACCAAATACTAAAGAAGAAGACGAAATTTCACAGAAAACAGAAGCTTTGACGAACCAGCTACTACATAGCCTAATGTCAAAATTTGAACAACAGGGAAAAAAGTTAGAGCAGCAAGAAAAAATGCTAAAATCAATCTCTGAGAGATCATTAAAACTTGAAGGAAGTAGTAATAAAGCTACTGCTTCTTTGAAGCTACCAGGAAGCTATTTTGATTATTTCTCAATCTGGCAACAATGCACGTGATCGCACGTGTACCCAACAAAGAGTAAATTTGTTTTCGACCTTGTTTATGTAAAAGCAACACGAACTGAAAAAAACAATAAACAGAAAAACAATAAAACAATGGCTGAGGATGAAAGTATCATGTTCTTGTTTGTGATATTCTCGAGAACCAAAAGGCGCTAATTTAGTAATTTAACAATACCGTTAATTTCAAAATGTTGTCTATTGTTACTATAGATTTTTGTAATAATCAAAACCGGAGAACAAAGTGCATTCTTCTGATCATATTATATAAAGGGAGTTTTACGTTAGAAACCGGAAAACATGCTCGGCATCAACAATTAACTAGCAGTCACAGGGATAAACCTTACCTTGCCTTCGCTATGCAAATGTCCTGCGGGCTTTTTAACAGACGGCCTTTGCCTAGGAAAATCCACGAATGAGCTTTTGTATTCAGGATTCGTTTCCATCGCCCCTTCAGTTTTCAAATTGGCCGCCGGATGGGACACAGTCCTCCTTCTTCGCTTTTCCGGCTCGTTCTCGTCTTTCCTAACTCCAAACTTCCCATACGCATCTCTATAAAAATTCACGTATGCATTTCGGTACTCCGGATTCATGTCAATACTGCCTTCCAGTAACAAGTTGTTGGTAGCTTTCCTCATCTCCGTTTTCGAAACAGGTTTTTCCACAAACTGTATTTTACTTTCTGTTATGATTTCCATATCACCTTCCGGTTTGAGATTCGGTTTCGGTCTATGTTGCAAAGACCTCCCGGCTCCAGAATATGCCACAAATTTTTCCCTATATTCCGGCCTCTTAACACCAGCATCGCTGCCCAGTGTCAAAGTTTTATTGGGGTCGCTTCCGCGAAGAAAAGGTATTATAGGGTGGATTTGGTGCTCCACAAATTTTTCTGATTTTTCTGTTTGCGTGCCAAGGCATCCTTCAGGTTTCAGGTTGTTGACCGGCAGCTTAGGACGTGGACGTTCCGCTTCTTTGTACTCCACAAAGACATCCCTATATTCTGGTTGCAGGGTCAAATCGCCCTCCAGGTGCAAATTCGTACCTCGCTTGGTAAGAGGTGGTCTTTGCTGCGCTTCGTACGGTAGATATTTCTCGCGAGTTTCAGTTGTTATATCTAGAATGCCTTCTAAGTGGAGGTTGGTGCTCTTTTTGAAAAGCGGTGGTCTAGTTTGGTAATCAAGTGGCACATACTTATCTCTAGTTTCAGTCTTTGTTTCCATGTCTCCTTCTAGTTTTAATGTAGTGGGTACTCTTGCTAAGTCGGGTCTTCCTGTTAACAAATAATTTATAAACTTTTCCGCATTTTCCGTTGCGGAATAAAAATCGCCTTCGAGCTTTAAATTAGTTGGTGGTTTAAATAAATAATGTCGGTGGAGTTTCGGTTCTATCGGATTATCCTCTTCGTCTCTGAAATTTGTATACAAAAATATATAGAAATCAAAAATAATAAGTTTCTGGAATGAAAAAAAATTTCACCGGACTTACCCTATAAGGTAATACAAACACAACAATTTCAATATTTAAACGCGAGAAAGGTTCGTGACTGTCCAGGTGAAAGTTTGAACTACTACTGCGAAATTTGCATTTTCTTTTAGGGTGAAGTTATCTAGGGTGAGTGTATTAAGAAATATGGGAAATCGATAACGTGAAACAAATAAGATAAATCCACTTTATTTCCGTGTCTACAAGCTATAAAAAAAGAAGCACGGTTGAACGGTATTTTTTTAGATATTGTCAAACTTAGAACAAATAATAATTCTCTTGTTGCTTTGAACCTATTCTAGTTTGAACGACAGCCATGCAGTAGATCATTTGAAAAGTTTGAAACTTTAACCAAGAAACTTACTGCTCTCCATCAGTTTTGTCGTCCTCGTCGGCGATTTCCATGCCTAGACCGTTTATTAAATTTTTAGGTCGACGCACTATCGACTTCTGAATCGGATACTCTATATATGATTCATAGTACTCGGGATTGAATTCGAGACGACCTTCTACTTTAAAACCATCTTCGGGCCTGCATGGTGGTGTACGAACAGCGTGGGGCTGAAAATCAATTACGATATACTGCAAGCAACGATTAATTTTCCACTAACTACATTTTCGTGATATCTCCTTGTATATTCTGATTTTATCTTCTGAAACGATCCTTCTTCCAACTTTATATTATCGTGGAGTTGCAGAAACGCTAAACACAATTTGGTTTAGTTAATTGCTAAATGATGAGTAACCCTTGATACCTGGAAATGTCTTTTTGCGGTATCGGTGAAGCTCGTCCACTGTCACCCCCGGCGGGAAGCCGGTGTGAAAAGGCGATTTTTCACCCGTGGTTAGTTCAGGCTCCGAGGTAGATGTTCGGGTGGAACTTTTCTCCCTGGAAAGGCTTGAAATAGATACGATTTTCGTTTAAATCTTTGTGGTGATGAAAGCGGACCCGGGGCCTACATCCGCTTAATTTTCTTTCTCTTTTGTCATTTTTAAAGATAACATTGTTCATATTAAATTTAAGAATGCATTTTTTGGGAAACAATTATTATGGGTGATATACCTAAACAACAAATGTGGCTCATTACTGTTAAAAGAGCTCATAAGGAAGCTTGCGTCAACAATAGTAACCTTGAAGTAGCCACATTGCATATTGTACTTTGATATACAGCTATGGTTAAATTCGGTATCTAAAATAAATTTGATCAAATTATGGATGATAACTGGCATATTTTCCTATTTATAATATATCTAATACATAAACACATTATTTTATAATATGCTTTATATCGGTTAATTACTTCTGAATCGTAAAAGATATCAAGCTATGTATGTATGATATTATCATTATAATCTGTAAACAGTAGTAACTTTCGAAATATGGAACACGTGCTGACCTAAATCAGTCTGAATCTAATGTTATGTGTTCGTGTAAACTACCAGTTTTTCAATGGTTTTCATAATGTTCGTAACATAAGTTTATATTTGATATAGCGCGAGGATCTACACGCCTATTTTTTTAATTTTAAATACTCCGTAAGTTGCCTAATTTCTTTCCCGAAAGAAATTAGAACACGGTTCTAATATACAGCGAGTTTAAATACGAATATTTTACCCACTTATAGATCTCATCAAACATAGATTCTAAAATCAACCCTTTCCAAGATACAGCCAAATTATTTACGCAGAATAGGGGTGCAGAGTCGTATTTATAACGTCTGCTATGGAAGTGGATAAAACAACATTTCCCTTAGTTTTTGTAAGTATCAATATTGTTATTGTTGTTTTTGAAATATGTATACCAACACAAAACTGGCAGATATGCATTTCATGTATGGTAAGGCCAATGGTACTTCTTATGAAGCACGTCGCTTGTATGCCGAAACATTTCCGAAATAGGCACTTCCGTGTGACAAATATTTACAAATTTGCATCAACTTTTATCCGAAGTTGGCGTATTCAAATCAAGAAACGATAGTGGTGGTCGGTCTAGATCAGTTTCTACTCCTGAAGCGGAATTTAACATTTTAAGGAAGATTGAAGAAAATCCAGGTACCAGTACTACGAGACTTTCTGCCGAAACAAATATTAATGCTTCCCTAATTTGGAGAATATTACATGAGGAGCAATTGTACCCATATCATATTCAAAGTGTACAGGCTCTTATTGTGCCTGATTATGCTGCATGTCTGGTGTTCTGTCGATGGGCACTGACAAGAGTTGCGGAAAACGCAAACTTTGAGTGAAGTCTTATTTACTGACGAATCTAGTTTCACAAGCAATGGCATTTTTAATTTCCACAACAGCCATGTTGGGTCAGATGAAAACCTTCACGCTATTATTGAATCGAACCATCAACAAGGATTTTCAATTAACATTTACCTTGGTAATTTTGGGGGCCATATATGATACGACCTTTTTTTCTTCGGAACCGTTTGACTGGCTAATTATATCTGGATCTTGTGCGTAATGCCTTGCCACTATTATTAGAAGATATAGCCCTCATTCATAGAATGAATATGTGGTTGATGCACGATGGGGTTCCTCCACATTTTTCAATCATGGTCAGAAATTTCCTAAACGAAAATTACAACGGCAGGTACATAGGGCGAGGGGGTCCAGTTGTGGGGCCACCTAGATCTCCTGACCAAAATCCGCTCGACTTTTATATTTGGGGGTATTTAAAATCGTTAGTTTATTCACGCCCTATGAATAATTTAAATAAATTACGAGAACGAATAGACACGCCTTCTAGACTGTTCGTATGAATCCGGGAATCTTGGAAAAAGGGGGCAGTCTTCATTTTTACGGAGGTGCGAAAGATGAGGGAGAAGGACGACATGTAGAACATCTACTTTAATTATTTGTAATTAAAATGTTTTATTTACAGGGCTTGTTGTTTTACTGGGTGGGGAACTTATTGAAATAACAAGCAATATTTATTTTCTTAAAAAACTAGAGCTTGTTAGAATTAAGAGGGACCGTTTACTATAAAACTTCCAAGATTAAGCGTGATCTGTAACAACGGAAACATTTGGTTATTAGATATGTTTGCCTCCTACCCAGAAAAATTATAACGTAAACACCCTCATGGGTATTTCTTGCTTAAAATTAACTTCCTACAACCTAACCGCCAAATTCAGGTGCCCCACTAAACATAAGGCAATCAGATGAATTAAAAACATAACAATACGTACCAAGTGTTGCAATAAAAGAAAAACGAATAGGACAATAACATGAATAAACAAATACAAAAATACAGGGTCTTCTATAAAAAGAGCAACATCGGGTGAAGTAGGCAATATAACAATCTACAAGAGATGCCATTAAAAATGAAAAACGCCTAGAAGAACATGAAAATAATGTTTAATCTCTACAGGAAAAATTCTTTTGTTATTAACCTCTTATATCTATATATAGATCATTTACTACTTACATTCTAAAACATTATAAACTAAACCGTATAGAGCAGCCCGTGGCTTCGGATAATTTATATATTCGTTCCGTATCACTGCCATCTATCAACTTTTCATTACCTGAAACTCCACACTAATAGAAGTCCTTCTATTGCACATCAACCACTAACAGTGCATATTCCTACGTAGCTGTGCGATATGGGACTAGTAGAATTGTAACGTTCGTTTAGTTTTGCCACTTCATTTAAATTAAGGTCTTATTTTAATTGCCGCTCCTAAATCGATTACGATTCTATGATTCCCAAAGGTTAATTTATGGGAGGTCACGTTTTCGGAATCTCGGAAGGAAACGCTGACATGTATGTTTAATCTGTATATGCCGATCGATAACAGTTCTTAGAATTCTTTGTCGTAAAGTGGCCCTGAAATTCCTACGCTTCCCCCGAAAGTTCCACGTGATAATTGTTCTAGAATTCTTGCAACATATTTCGTCGTATGGTGAAATACTTCCAGCTGCTGGATACTTGCGTTCGTTGTTTTCATCGACGACAAGTACTGCAGGGGCGGCTTGGGTTTCCATGGGTGTCCATTGCGTGAATTTTCGTATCGCTGTTATCACCGTGGGGTGAACAGAATCATCGAAGAGTGGCGAATTTAGGAAACACGCTAAATTTAACCCTTGGAAGGCAATTCATTGCGAATTTGATTATTGCTTATGCCCATTTAAATCGAACCCCATTTCGTTCCTGACTGCAAGAACACTCGAAATTCCCTGTTTCCCGAAGAACGAAGAAATTGTGCCTCTCTCTCTCTCTCTCTCTCTACTCCCTACCTGAAGAAAACTAAGGTAAAAATTGTTAATTGTGCTGTTGTGAAAACTTGTTCCGAGATTAATTTTATTGGTTTAAACTGCTGAACCCTTTTCTTGAGGTAACGCAAAGCGACCTTCAGTCGCCAGTTGCCATTATTTGTTAAAGGTTAAAGTGTAATTCATTTTTGTAAACTCGAACGTCGCTGGTTGCTCGGATCTGTGTTTAGTAAAGTAAATATCGTAAGCCAGTGACGGCGAACCCTTGTGTTTGGACTACTTGTGTTTAACTTCAATTATTACAGTTTTGATTGTATTTTTTTGTACTATGTTTGTTACCAATTTCAAGCAATAGAGATATAGGTATTTGTCTTAAAAATTAACCATATCTTTTATTTATGTGCATTGTGTACTAACTTTGTAAGCATTATATACAGGAGGAGGCACAATAAAGGCGAGTTCGATTCCCGTAAGCGCTGGTTTCTCGGCCATCTTACGAGAATCTGCATTCAGCTGTAACCTGAAGAGCGGCGGCCATTAATTACGACTTACTCTGTATACTACTACGTTAGATTTCCTTCCCGTTACTTAAGGGATACTTGTGAACCACCCCTACACCTCTGAGTTAAGCCGAAGGCCTTTTCCGTCTTTCCTGCTGCGATCCGACGAAAAAGCTCGTTTGGTCCGTAACCGAATATTAGGTATTGTAGAACGCAAATAGGGCTGCGGGTGTAGATATAAAACAATTAGTTTTTCATTTGGTGGCATCATTATTGCAACAATATAACATTAACAAACTGATCTCCACGGTAGTCACATAGCTAGTCGCGATTATACTCGAAAATAATAAACATTTACGTGATGAATTAGCAGTTACGCCTGGTTAAAAACTGTAGAACTTACATTTCAACCCAGTTTATATATTTGTTAGTAAAATTATGCCGGTTATCAAAAGAATTAAAAATAATGATGCACATTATGGAACATTAGTCCAAAAGAGAGAACAGAATTGTCCTCTGGCAGCATTTAAGACTACAGTGAGTTCATTGTTATGCTACCTTCACGGGCAAGCAAACATTGGGCGTTAGATCAGTCTAACTTTAAATACCATTTTAATAACCTGCCATAAAATGTGTCATAATATAGGTAGAAGGATCTTCACCCATGCATAGACAACTAACCAAATGAAATTTAAAAATATTTCTTGAATTTTTAATTGACTAAACGAAATACAAGGTAACCAATTTCGGAAAATATTTTATTGAATAGAACAACTTATACCTATGTCTGTCGAGAAGGGAAAATCGGCCAATAATTCGCCTTCTTCTTTGAGTTCCTACTACTACCAGCGCCCCATCTTTACACATTTTTATCATTTTTCCTGAGTTCCCTAATCTTTCGTAGAAGTTCGATTAAATTTAATGAGAAATTCAAAATAAATTTCATTACTGCGAGGGATAACTGAATTTCCATTTGAATCGTATAGGTTGTAATTCAAAATTGAAAAGGAATTATATTTGTAAACCTCTCTGAGGCCTCAAACGAAGTGTAATTAATGTAAAGAAAATCGACACTCTATTTCTTCCATCGCATCTTTTAGCAAACAAATTTGCGGAAATATGGATAGTTTTCCAAGCCAAAGATGAGACAACGACATATTACAACTGTAGAAGCTGAAGCGGCAGGCATCAAACAGGTAACTGGTAATCCATATATAAGCCAACGAGCAGTTGCAAGAACTGTAGGCTTTAGCCAAAGTTCAGCATTTACCGATCTAAGAAAAAACCGGTTTCATCCTTACCACGTCACATTAGTGCAATACCTTACTGCAGATGATTACCAACGTCAAGTAAATGTCTGTCAACTTTTAAGAAAAAAATTACTCCAGATCTATTATTTTTAAGAAATATTCTATTTTCTGACGAAGCGACGTTTATTAACAATGGGCGTGGAAATAGACACTATTTGCAAAATAATCCGCACTGGATTAGGCCAGCTCACTTTGAAAAAATGTTTACTGTAAATGTGTGGTGTGGTATCGTTGAGAACTTCATCGCTGGTCCCCACTTCTCTGAGGGCAGTTTAAAATGAGAAATGTATTTACATTTTTAGACAATGATTTGCATCAACTTTTAAAAAAATTCCCCCTCGTGCTAGACAGCGGATGCGGTTTCAAAATGACGAAGCACCTTCCCACTTCTGTAGAATTGTAAGAAACTACCAAGATAAACACTTTCCATAACAGATTAATTGCAAGAGGTGCAATGCAGCTTTGGCTTCCACGTATTCCGGACTTGACTTCGTTAGATTTCTTTTTGTGGGGTAAAGCAAAAACGACGTCTTCGAAACTCTCGTAGAAACTCAGGAAGATTTACGTGAAATAATTATTGAATTATGTAGGTCAATCACCCGACACATGCTAACTCGTGTTAGAAATTCTCTTCTTCGACGGATTGACTTATGTGAACAGCAAGGTGGACGGTAGTTTAAACATTTATTACGTTTAATTAGTGTTTTTCTTCTTGTTTCTATTTAATTTATTTTTCTTGTTGATTTTATTGTTATGTCAACATATTTTTACGCTATCTTGGCTTTCTGTATTTTTTTTTGTTTAAATTATAAGAAATAAATATTATAAATGTACCTATTGCCGAACTGGATCTTGTTTATTAGTAAATAGTTTCGTTGCAGTTTCTTAGTACATCCAACCTAACTATTTTGATTTTTATTTATTTCAACAGTATATATTTTATTAAAATACGTACGGAATACAAATAGCTGTAATTTATGTAGCCTACCTACCTCTACAAGATAAAGTAATCACTCTGTTTAAAGCATAGAGCGCATCTCACGGGTTCATTACCGTTGATTAGACGTTTAAAATTGTATAGTTCTACTTTAGGAATTAAATTACTTCAGTAGGTACTGTACAATTTTTGCATGACATTAACCTATAGCTATAAAAAAATGTTTACCTACTCTTATGTAGTATTCATGTAACTTTTACCTGTTATTATGGAAAGCCGTATTTCGCCCGACTAAATCTTTAACGCTCTCTATTAACCATCGATCTCCTAAACAAAACATACATATTTTAGTGTTCGTATTGTGAATGTAAATGTTTGCCTTCAGTATTAGGGCATAAGGAAAAAATTACACGTTTCTTCTCATTGAATTAATCAACAAACAGCGAATTTCTGCTGCGTGTAATTTACATGTTACGCCTCAAACAGCAAATATGTAACTAACTCGTTCTTGAATAATACATGAATTTATGATATGCGGTATTAATTAACCCTTTCCTAGTAAAGCGACACTTTAGCAAATTAATTTATTGCTTATTATAAGTTAGAATTTTTCAATTGAATGATTCGAACCTGCGTATCCATCATGTGCTGACTGATGTTAATTGTAAATTGCGTATTTATAAAGGATCCATTATGCAGGTCAATCATCAATCACTATTGAGGTATAATCGAGACTGTTTGGCGTTGCACGAAAATGCTAGAAGGTGCGGCGGTTGATAGTCGATAACATGATAACGTCGTCAAACGCTAATTAATTTATAACCACAATTTACATGCAAATGGAACGAATAATTTACAGAAAGGTTGTATAAAAGGAATCGTAGTAAGGTGTCAAGAATAAATATGCTTTGCTTATCTATTTTAGTAAGCCTGTAATAGTGTGATTGTGAATAAATCTTCCTAATCAAATTCTTCCTAAATTCGCATTTCTAAAAATAACTTAAATTTACTGAGAAACAACTAAATTTCTAATAATTACAGCTCATTAAAACAAAACTGCGGAATTCGCGTGGTAGATTTCCTGACGTTTAATCACTGACGCATTGCATGTTTCGAAGCAGGATGGTCGTGCCATTATCCACGCTAATGGTTAATGGATTTCGATATTCCATTACAACCCCTGCCAGAAATATACATTCGTTTTTATTAGTGCAATTTCGATGCAATTACCGCTGCAACCATACATTAACTTTAAAGAAAATGGGATAGGGCAGGGTCACCTACATTAGGAATTTTGATGTACAAAGGAAACCTAAAAGCAATTATCCTGGTTTCTGACCCTGTTCTATCAAATCGAAAGTGAACTTTCATAATAGTGAGGATGGTATGCTATTCAGCAAAGTGGCTTTGATCAGTTTATGTATAAAAGAGCAACAATCACTATTGTATTGAACTAAATTTTTGAAATAAATCATTATACTGAAAACAGTAACAAAAAGCGTCGGCGTTGGGAAGAATATCAAAGACAAAATGGGTCAAAGATATCACAGAATTACGGTTATGCGTAACAAAGCGATTTTTCGCGTGTAAATTGTTTTCAGCTGTTCATCCAAAACGCAACCAAACACATATTTTCCAGTAAGAGATTACAGTCAACAAAAATTTCATTTATAATTTAGAAAGTTGCGTTTTAACTTATCAATTCATAAACAAAGAACAAAGTTTCTCCGAATTAAATGTAACATTTTCTAGTTTGGGAAATTAAAATCTACACCCATAATAAAAGGAATACTTTTAAATCTTACCATGTTGCTTAATAAATAAAATGGTTAAATGTATAAGAATCTTACGCCAACTTATATATTAAATATATTAATACGAAATATAATTGATAAACATTAATTAAATATTTACTTTAGAATTAATGAATATCTTGAAGATGTGTAATGGGTTGCATTATAAATACATCTAGACTCATAATCATTCAGGAATAGTATTATTATTATTATGAAGCTTTCACAGGCCTTAGAGGCCCACCGCCCATAGTACTGTATATAATTTTTTTTATGTGGACAAGAGACATATTTGTAGCTCACATAATGTAATAGTTTTCACACCTTACAGATATTTGTATTCCATATGTATCTTAGTAAACTTTAGATTGTTTAAATAAAGGAAATCAAAAAAGTTACGTTGGATGTACAAAGAAATTACAATAAAACTATTTACCAATAAATAGGATGTAGTTTTGCAATAGGCACATTTACAATATCTATTTATTATAATTCTAACAAAACAAATTCAGAAAACCCCAAGATAACCTAAAAATATGGTGACATAACAATAAAATCAACAACAAAAATAAGTTAAATAGAAACAGAAAGAATAACACTAATTAATGAGGTAATAAACTTTCAAACTGCCGTCCACCTTGCTGTTCACATAAGTCTATCCGCCGCAGAACAGAATTGCTAACAGGAATTAGCATGTGTGTACATGATTCAATAATTATTTCACATAAATATTCCGGAGTTTCGTAAACTGCGTTTTTTACATTACGCCAAGGATGAATTCCACTCTTGCAATTAATCTGCTACGGAAAGTTTCATCTTGGTAATTTTTTACGATTTTATACAAGTGGGCAGGTGCTCCGTCATTTTGAAACCACATACGCTTTTTAACATTAAGGCGAATGTCTTCTAAAAGTTGAGGCAAAACATCGTCTATAAAATGTAAATACATTCCCCCATTTACACTGTCCTGAAAGAAATGGGGACCATCTATAAAGTTCAAGGGCGTATCCAGCACAAAACGGAAGGAGGGGCAGCTTTCTGAATCCAACTTCTTTCATGGGGCCTTATCCATGGGGGGGAGGGCATGCAGTAATACACAATTTAATACAAAAGAAGACCACCACTATTTATTCATAAAATTAGTTTTTGAACAGTAATTTGCCAGGATTAGTTGAAAATTTTCTAACTACAGCTTCCACTAATTGTTCCTTGTTTGCGAAAACCCATTGACGATGAATGCTTAGCATGGGTAACCTATTTAACCTATTTTCACCAATAGTGCTTCTAAGCCATGTGTTAATTCGCCGAAGGGAGCTGAATGAACGCTCTATAGTGCTTGTTGTGCCGGGCTGTGAAAGCAAAATCAGTAACGCCTTTCTAATGGTTGGAAAAAACAATTCGCTCTTTTTAAAACCTCGATGATATCTGGCGCTTCTTTTACCTCATTTCACATTTTGAACCACAATTCCCTTTCTCCTTGGATGCCTTCCAAATAGTTATACAAGATGAAGTACTTTCATTCTATTCCTCCAATGAAACAGCTCATCATATTACTAGGATGAAAATGTGTCAATGAAAATTCAGGCGATTTGTCTGCAGAAAATCTGACTTCTAAAAATGATATGATGGAGTCCAAGTAAGCAATTATTATAAATCTTCTCCAGAATTCGGATGGATTTCCAGCTGGAGGGTTTCTTCTATGCATTTGTCGGTCAGTAACGCAAGTGGCGGTTATATCAACATTGCAATGTCGCCTGCTTTCTAAACGTCAGCTGTGACGTCCTCCGCATCTTCCCGATGCTCTCTTAACATGACGAGAATAGTTTGAATGTGCTATTTAGCTTTATCTATGTCAAGTGCTTTCGATTGAAGTGTATTTGCTACGGGTTCCAGTATAGAGGAACACTTAATGCTACTAACAGATGAAGCTCCTTATTGCGACGAGCTAACTATACATCCATCTGTGAGAAGTCATAAGAACTACAACCTGTACGTGTATAATACACGTACAGGTTGTAGTTGTTATGACTTGTAACAGATGGCTCGAGGGTCTGTTTCGTAATTAGTTTCTTTCACAATGTTGACATACCAACAAGCAACCTCTTAATCAATTTTTCGGAAATTTGTTGTATAGGTATATTTTATTGTTTTATTTTTAATTGTTTCCACCTTGGACAGGGGGCGGTTGCCTCGCCCTTGCTGCCCCCGGATACGCCCTTGATAAAGTTCTTAACAATACCAATACCAATACACACATTTACAGTAAATATTATTTGAAAATGTGCTTGCCAAATCCAATGTGGATTATCTTGTAAATAGAAATGGCAATAGTGTCTATTTAAGCACCCAATGTTACGATACATCCCTTTGTCAGCAAATAGAATATTTCTTAAAGAAAGTGGATCAGTATTAACTTCATCTCTTAAAAATTGGCACAAATTCACTCGACGTGGGTAATTATCTTCAGTAAGGTATTGCACTAATATGACGTGGTAAGGATGAAACTGGTTTGCTTCTAAAATATTAAATACTGAACTTTGGCTAAAGCCTACAGTTCTTGCAACTGCTCGTTGGCTTATGTGGGGATTACCACTTATTGGATGACTGTCGCTTCAGCGCCTACAGTTGTGACAAGTCGTTGTCTCACCTTCGACTTGGAAAACTGGCCGTATTGCCGCAAATTTCTTTCAAAACGCCTAAAGGCATTATGTGATGGAAGGGGTCTATCCGGCTATCTTTGTGCATATCGTCGTACTGCTAAGTCCGCTGTCCTTCTACATTCTCCCAAAATCAACATCATATCCGTTTTCTCGCTATTAAAATACGTTGAAACTGATTGTTATTACCACAAGAATCTATACAAACTTCATATTGAAGTTTGTTAAGTTTTGACAAAACAGTAGTTGACATTTGTCTGTCCAAAGGACACAATGTAAAAAAATATATTTTTTATAGCTGAAAAGAAAAGTTAACTATGTATTTCATGCACATGTAAGAGGTGTGGCCTACCTACTTTTTACAAGATAAGATGGTCACACTGTATGTTTTCTTTTTACAAACAAACCACGGATTGGAATCACTAATATAAAAACAGATATCGTCAGAAATTGTTGGTTCCATTTTAAATTTAGTAAAAATAAATAACAATAAAGCATGTCATGCAATAATATACAATTCAATAAATAGTAAATAAGTTCTCATCTTGAGGTAGTTTCAGACCCTGCGGCTTTTGCATAATTGTAATAATTCTATTTTTAACTGTTTATTCATTGCACGAGTTGTAGCTACATTAAAACACGAAAATATAATGAATACAAAAATAGAACAATCAGAATATGTTACGACTGATTCGAGTATATTTATGTGATTTACCGGAAAATAAAAATAAAACTACCCTGAAAACAACAACTTTAAAATGTGTGGGTGCATACAGGGTGCGCTAGATAAGTTGCCCCCCCCCCCTTAAAAATAAGGAGTTTCCAAATAACAAGAAAACAGATATATTGCTTATTTGGGGACCGCAATTTATTATCAGACGCTATCTAACTAGAAGACCACAGCCGAGAAGATTTAGATTTGGAATGTCTTCAAAGAACTTAAATAAATTTGACAATTGCAGAAGACGTGACTTTGGTGCACGAACTACATGAAAATAACCCTCAGATAAAATTACGATTTAGTAATTTCTTTTAGAAGAAACTTCTATTTTAAATTGTGTACTGTTTAGCGACGAAGCAAAATTCTCCAACAATGGTGAACTACAAGAGAATCCGCACTTGACACGTGTTACCTATTTTGAAAGAGTTTTTAGTGAATGTTTGGTATTTTTGGAGCACATTTTTCCATGTAAATTCAACTGTACAATGTTACTTCGATTAACTATACAACATTTTATAAGGGTTGTTGGAAGATATAGAACTCGATGTATTACAATCACTTTGGTACCAACACGATGGCTGCTCACCACAGTTAGGTAGGACTGGAAGAGGAGCTGTGCATCCGTAGTCACCGAGTCCAAACCAATTAGAACGTGTTGGAAGAGGATGAAGGCAATTTTGTACATTTCCTGAATGAAAAAAAACTTTGCAATTTATTTTTTGTAATTTCTCATTGTTGGGTTTTTAATGTATAGGAAGAATCTGCTAAGACGAATCTTCTTGATATCTCGATTATTTGAAATATAAGAAAAATTGTTTTTGGACAAATTGTAATAGGTAGTGCCCTCTATGCATAGGTAGTGTCAAAATTATTTTTTGGTTCTTCCAACAATTTTTAAAATATACTTATAAAAATATTTTTTTCCGGAATTTCAATTTTGAGTGGTATGAATTACTAAGAACGTTGTTCTCTGTAATGCTCCATTTTTAAAAACTCGTTTACGTCATGGTTCTCCTAAAATAATTTGAAAAACATTTCGAATTTTATCCGGCAGTTCAAATTAGCGCGGTATTAAAGTAAAATGTAAAATAAAACAAATACATCTACCGGAAAATCACATAGCGGGAAACAAAATTGTCTTTTCCAAATATACTTTCGCATGCGGCATTTTGATATTGCACTCTTAAATATTTTTGTATCACATCAATATTTATCAAGCTTATTTAAATAAACATGTTTAAGAGTATTTTGCTAAGGGTTGTCGCCCAACATTTTAAGAAAAGAAACTTCTGAAGAGACCTCCAATGGCTTATTTTAAGATAATTCGTTGTGCAAACCATTATTGACACATGTTTAAATATCTACGTTTTTGCTGGGACCTTATGTACATGTTCATTACAGCAGGATGTTCATTATAATAGGTATTTTTTGTAACAAATTTCTATTTTTACAGCAATGTGGCGGTGTTTAGGTTTTGTTGTGGTCTCTATTTTATTTATATATAAAATTAATATCTAATTTAATTTCTGGCAAAGTCCATTCTGAATCATTTTACAACATTGGATTTAGCGTATAAATATCTTAAATCTCGACAAGCTTTGTTACGTAGCGGCAAAAGGCTATGGCAAATTAGCACCTTACGTCTAATAGACTCACAACTCCATAATTTCTGTTTGGTCGTTGACCAGTTACCCGAAGGGTTAAATTGAATTACATGTGGTAAAAAGTAATTTCAACAATTACGCCATAGGGAATCCCTTAAATATTTAAATAAACAGCCCGGTCGTATGAGAGTTTTATCGCTGACAGGGTTGTAAACATTATACGCTTTTAATCCCACATAAGCCTTCTATACACACGTTAAATAAAATTCCTAAACTGTAAACGCATAGACAACAAACTACTTTTACTATTAAATTATCAGTTTCAACAAAGATTGTCTCAAATCTTAGCTGAAAAATATTTTACTACTGATGGGATTAGGAATGATGTAATACAATAAAAAAGTTGTGATATTGTGGGCATGAAAAAGTTAAAACACATACTATTTATTAAATCTACTTTACTTATCAGTGTGTAACGTTTAATTTACTATATATAAATTATCAAATGTTTATGCAATAGGTACGTTTCTTGTTTGCTACTTCTACTTCCAAGTATATAATCTATCAACTACCACACTCGATGATTAAATATGCAACTGCAGGATGTGCAGGATTAAATTATGTTACTAAGCCATCTACGTTTTCCTTGAGCGTTGCGTTCATGGTGACTACTTCTGGGTACTTCCTAAGCATATTACTACAATAATCAGATTCTTAACCATACAAATATGGCTGAAGATCATTGAATAGAATGAATCTAAGCTGTTAAAAACTTTGTAACACCTTAATCTATTGATGCAAAATTTGTTCAGGTAAAGATGCTTTTATTATAAGATTTATCATTGCGAACGGCATAATATGTTACTACGTCAAATACCTTGCCATTAGTCAAAATTTGAGAAAGTACTTTATTAGTAACGGTAATAGATCACTTGCGCCCTTATTATGTTATGTAGAGTATTATTAACCCACAATAGGGTATAATAGTCTACATAAATAATGACAATGAACAAATAACTTAATAAAAAAACATATATTTCAAACACAAAGATGTGCATAAAGAAGCATAGAAAGAACCTGATGGTAACTGCAAAAACCGGATAGACCATGTGTTAATACAAGGTAAACATTTCTCAAATATAACAAACACAAAACACTACTTAGTAAATGTGAAAGTAAGACAAAGAATGGCAAGGATTGAAATTAAAAATCACCAAAAAACAAAAAACATAGATGTATCAACACTTAAGTAAACAGAGGTAAGAAGGGAGTACCAGAAACAGTTAGTTGTTAAACTAAAAGAAGATGCGGAAGCCAGTACAATTGAAGAAGAGTGGTACAGCATCATACTAACAATAATAAACACGACAGAAAACATATTAGGAAGGGAAAAACAACGCCGATGAGGAATGCGAGGATACACTGAAGAAAAAAAATTAAGCCAGGAAAAGAACCGCGATGGAAGAATACAAGTTAAAAAGAAGCAACGCAAATCAAATCTTAAAAAATATGAAGACCGAGAAATGCAGGAACTACGTGCAATGAAGGACAGAAATGAAACAAGGAAAGTTTATGAAAAAACTAGCAGGTTATGAAAGGCTTTAAACTTCGAATACACCTGTGTAAAAACAAAGAAGGTAACATAATAAGTGAAAGAAAAAAGTATTAAAGAAATGGGCGGAGCACTTTCAGGAGCAATTAAATATACAAGACAGACAACAAGAAACAACAAGATACCGCACAGTCGAAATACACACACAGAAACCAACATCCAAGGAGGTAGTCGAAGCACTAATCAAGCACGGAAGCGCGAAGCTATGGCGCAACCTATACAAATTAATGAACGGGACATGGATGCTAGAAAAATGGCGGATAATTGGAAAATTCGTAGTATTTGCCCAATATATTAAAAAGGGACAAATTGGAATGTATGAATTATAGACCAATCACACTCCCGCACAATAACTTATGAGGTATTTGCAAAATTATTATACAATAGTTTTTGTTTGTTTGTTAGTTTTGATTGGGCGAGATCTAGGACGCGGATTTCCAAGCATCTCTGTGTACTGAAGTTCTTGGCTTATTGTACACACTAACTATGAATGTCGCGTATCTGGAGTAGTCCCAACTCCTGTAGTGATTTTTAACGTGTGACACATCATAGTGGTACGGGACCTACGGCTTTACTTCTTATAGCTCACGTTAAAATACACCGTTATCCACTTTAAAAAAGTAGAACAAGGATAAGCACCGCCCACAAACAGGTAAATTTACATATCTCAAAGAAACGAATGGTTTATTGTTCAACGTGTTGTCCAACGTGTACTCAGAAGAGATATTCAAAAGAGCTCAATCTAACTCAGATGCAGGCATAATAATAAAATGGAGAGAAAATCACATCAATACGATATGCTGATGGCACGGTTCTGATGGCAGAATCCGAACAAGAACTGCAAGAAATGTTAACTAACATCTTAACAATTAGCGAGAAATACGGTCTTCGAATAAAAATCAACAAAACAAAGTCTATGACAATAACTAGAAACCCACTCCACCGCAGATGACCTTACAACGTAAAAATGAAACTATAGAGAACATATCCCAATTCCGCTACTTAGGTCCAATGCTAAACGACAGAAGTGATTGCCTTCAAGAAATTAAGTGTCGTATCGAAACTACACGATCAACTTTCATGAAAATGAAAACAACATTATGTTCTGAACAGATACATATTAAATTAAAAACTAAACTATTGAGATGCTATGTATTCTCAGTTTGATATTATGGGACAGAAACATGGACACTAAGCAAAGATGCCCTGAAGAGAATTGAAGCTTTCGAGTTGTGGACATATCGAAGAATGTGCCACATTTCCTAGATACAAAGAATAAGCAACAGGAAGGTTCTACAAAGAATGCACAAAGCAAGTGAATGCGTCAATACTATTCAAAAGCGCAAACTTGAATATCTAAGCCATATAATGAGGAATGATAAATATCGCCTACTACAGATTATATTGCAAGGTAAAATCAATGGCCGCCGCCCACCAGGTCGAAGACGTATATCCTGGCTCAAGAACCTCAGAGATTGGTTCGGATTAACACCGGCAGAACTTTTTAGAACAGCAGTGTCCCGGCTGATGATGACGAATGCTCTTCTCCGAAGAGCACGCACGTAAAGAAGAAGAAGAAAGAAATGAAATTCCTAAAGCCGGGTTTGTTATTTTACCTGTGTTTACAGCTTTGTTAAATGTTATCCAGGGATTACCAGGCACCCTTCGGTGAGGCAATAACGAGATAACTTGAAGTGGGCTATGTATGGCAGAAAGCCAACTTTCAAATTTTGTCCCGGACAAGTGCGCTAACCACTAAACCACCAAGACCGGCATTCAATAGAATACTACCATAAGCAGAGGAAAACGCAGCAGAATATCAGTGTAGATGACGCCCAGGAAGGTCAACCACGAATCAAATATTCACCAGACAGCTACTACAGAATTTGGGGGAATTTAACGCGGAAACCCACCAATTATTTATAGATGCAGACAGCGTATGACTCTGCAATCAGAACAGAAATGTGGAAGATCATGGAATGTTTCGGATTCCCAGCAAAATTAATACAATTCACTTAGATGATACTAACAGATACGAAAAGTACAATTTAAATATAAAATGAACAATTCCAAACGTTTGAAATAAATTAAGGAGTAAAACAAGGAGGCACAACCATAACACTCCTATTTAACCTAGTTCTAGAGAAAATAATAAGGGAAACTCAAATAACAACAGAAGAAAATAACTTACATAAGACTACAGAAACCCTAGCGTACGCAGAGGACATCGACATAATAAAATGAACTGTCGTTGCAGTCAAAGAACATTTTGTTAACATAGAAAGAGCAGCTAAAAGCAGGGGAGAAGTTAATGAAAATTAAATCAAATTCATGAAGACAGGAAGAGCCAGAAACAAACAAAATATAAAAATAAATGAAATATCTTGGAACAAATCTAAATGTACCAAATAACCTCGCTGAAGAAGTAAAATGATAGAATAATACTTGAAAACAAGTATTATTACGGACTGACTAAACAACTAAAATCAAATGCAATCAGAAGAAGAACAAAAGTGTAATTGTATAAAACATTGATTCGGCCAGTAATTACATACGGCGCAAAAACATAGTGTTTCAATAAAAAAGAAGACAGAAACTTCGAAACGTTCGAAAGAAAAATACTGCGGAACATCTACGGCCCAATAGACGAAGAAGGGCAATGGAGTAAGAGGTTTAATTTAGAAATCGAAGCTCTGTATGATGAACCTAATATAATGGAACATATGAAACGCAAGAGATTAAGATGGCTGGAACATCGTCACAGAATAGGAAGAAAAGGAACGACGAAGCAACTCATGAACGGTAAATCAGAAAGAAATTAAAGAAAATTGATTGATTCAGTGGAAAGGGATCTCAAACAAATGAATGTAAACAACTGGAAGACAATAGAAGCCGTTGGAACAAGGTGGAAGCCAAGATCAGGATTGTAGGGATGTGAAGAAGGAACAGGAAGGTTATGGTAAATTGCAGTTAAAATTATGTTTTGTTCAGAAATTATATAAAACTTATGTGAAAACTTTCAAACAGAAATACGTTTTTGATAATTTGTGACGTTCGGCCACTTTCATTGAATGCACCCTGCATGCGCGACGGTTACATATCTTTCTGTAAACGCAGCATTAATCAGAGTCTTCACACTGTCAAGTGCGGAGAAAAAGACAGTAGTCAGCCACCAGCTCTTGATTGGAGTGTTACGCAGATTTAGTAGTATATTTAGTAAGTATCCAAATCAGTGTAATTTACCAATAGGTGATTTCTTTCGCTTTGTGCGGTATCATTCACGGTACGTCCGTAAAAGTTCTTTTTTTTGCAGGTATTATTAACTTAGATTTAATTGTCTTGGGGTTCACGACCCCTTGTTTAATATTAATATTGTTCGTTTCAGACTGGTTTTTTAATAATTTTTATCTTTGTTTGTTACCAAATTATAATCATTTAACCATTTTGCGTGTATTTTGTCCGCTTCTTTAATTAAATTAAATGCCTTGTTAAACTCAACTCTATTTTATTTTTATTTCTGTTAAAAGTAATGTGAAGATTCCTGTAAGGTCAGCTGAGAGTGATTGTTGCGCCCCTTTGTTTAAGGGGCTAGTAAATTCACTTTTTTTTAGGAACAATTGCGTGAAAACGTAAGTTCCATCACGCACAACCTTCGGATTGGCCGTTCAAAGTAACGTGGAGCTTCAGCAGTGCCGGATCTAGTGATATTCCCGTTGGCACTTATTACGACTTTATCCCGAATTTCATGAGATTTAAGCGCGGTGTATTTTACAAAAGGAACCCCCTTCCTCCTCTGAGCTGCACTAGGGCGTACCATCGTTTATATGTCACAATTTCGCTTAAGCCCGTGACAAGTTTAGCCAAGTTTAAGTTGCAAAATGGTACCTTCCCAATTTTCTACTAAATACAACTACTATTTTTCTTAGCTCTCTACCGCTGTAGTTTATTTATTTTTTCCTGTTACATTAAAGAGGTACAAAATAGTGCTTTTAGAAAATACAGTTCAGGCAAAAATTCTGCCACGAGAAAACTAGAACCACGTTTCTACAAAAGGGGAGATTTTTCAAGCAACGAAACGTTGTGTGTAAATATCTGCTTACAAAATTATTGCATGTAAAGAAACGAGAGACTTTCTTTCGTTATTGCAATAATTAAGTGGTTTTTGCGAAACGGAAGTAGCAAAAGAAAACTGCTTCTAAAACGTTTCCTTCCATATCTACCAATTAGCATATTGGCACGCCTTGGCAATATTTTACTCTTAGCACTATATTTCCATAAAAAATATTTCTTCTTTTATAGCTATTCATTTCTCTTAAACATATGTAAATTATAACGGGAACTTTCAGAATATCAATATGGATCTAATGTATTATTTTCCTGCAATTAACCTTCAAAACAAACACTGGAACTTAGCAAAACGATTTTACAACACGTCACATAAAACTTCTCTCAAAGAAATACAAAAATAGGAAACATTGTTAGACATACAATAAGTTCATGATGAACGGAATAAATTCAATAGAATAAAAGCAATGGTTTTTGTTCAAAAACGCTCGAACACGTCAATTTAGATTTTGGAATTGGCTTTTTTGGCCCATATGTCAACTCAATATCACTTCCAGGAAAACCGGATATAACACCAGCTTTCTTATTTTAAATATAACATCCTATAAATTATATCTTAACGGATTTGGATAAATAATCAATAAATGAATTCAGTAAACCCAAATGACATATTTACCATAAAAATTAACCGAAATATTTATCAAAATGTAATAGGTATGATAATTTTCTCTTTTTTTGCACTCGGTACATACAATGCAATTTTACTTAGAAGTTAACGAATTTTGTCAGAATTACTGGTGTCAACTAATAATTGTAGTTTTTTTAAGAATTAATCACATAACTGTTATACCATCAATAATCAAGATGCATCTAAAAGAAATAGAACGAATAGAAATACTCATGATGATTGGTTTTGGAGATCGAATTCGAACTCAAGAACAACTTTGCAATTTCTTTATTGAAACTCACCCTGACCGCTCCCCAATTAACCAATCTACCGCGTGTGAAATAAAAAAAATTCCGAAAGTTTGGCCGTGTTAGGGATTTATCTAATGGTAAACCAGCCCATATGTGTGGTGGTAGCTCAGTTGGTAGAGTGCTCGCTTTCTGAGTAAAACGTCGATTCTGGCTTGGGTTTGAAACCTAAGCATTACTACGCAGATCCATAAAAATCTTGTCTGCAACCCACCACACACAATTTCCCAATCCGGCTTGCAACCGTAGGTTCTTTATGCTAAAAACCTTCTTCGGAATTTCTGTCGTTCGGATTCGACGCTAAACTGTAGGTCCCCCGTGTTTCTATCTTAGTGCTGACGAGAAACACGTGGCAGAGAAGAGGCCGATGCCCAGCAATGGGACAAAAAGGCTGTCAATGATGATGATGAGACCAACCCAGATACCTCAAGCCGTCCTGTTAGAAACTGAAGAAAATCCTCATGTGACAGGTAAAGAAATTTCAAAGAATTATGATTTAGGAAAAACAATTGAAAACACCAAAAAGCTATTCAAAGAAAGACGAACAATGATAAGTGAAAATAAACGGTGTACTGCAGAATTTGCAGAGATGAATAAACTCATTAGAAAAAAAGTAAAAGTGGATAAACAGAAGAAAACAAAAGCAAAATTATAGAATATATAGACAAAAATAGAGGAATTAAATGTTTGCGAAACCAAAACGGAAGTGCGCAGATTATTGCACTAGAAAAAGAAGCGGAAGAAGTAAGGGATAGACAAAAAATAATTTCTACTGCGGAACAATACTACAAGGACCTATACTCTTCTAGAGATGGCCCTACAGAAGAAATCAAAGAGAAACTAACACAGAAAATCATTGACAATAACTCCGAGGACCTACCAGTCATCGAAGCAGACGACATAGAGCATACTCTAAGAAGAACAAAAAACAATAAAGTAGCAGGGAAGGACAACGTCATCAATGAAATATTCAAAAAGTAGGCAGCACAGTAATAAAATCCCTAAAAATATTGTTCAACAAATGCTTACACCAAAGCGAAATACCACCAGAATCGAACGTAGCCAAAATAACCCTACTATTTAAAAAAGGGAACAAGAAATTACTGCAAAACTACAGGCCAATAACTCACCTGTCACTATTATACAAACTTCTGACAAAAATTATTACGGTCAGAATCACCAAGAAATTGGAAGGCTACCAACCGATTGAACAGGCAGAATTTCGAGAGGGATACTCCACTGCTGACCATCCTCTAACAATCTGAACCTTGATAGAAAAAGTCAACAAATATAGGATTCCTCTGTAATTACTTTTTATCGATTACGAGAAAGCGTTCAATTCTATCGAACACTAGGCGATTGAGATAAGCCTGCAAAATAGCAAAGTTGATTCAAGATATATACAACCATTACGAAGCATCTACGAAAAAGCAGCTGCCACAGTCGAAATACACATAGAAACAAACCTAATCCCAATTAAATGGGAAGTTAGGCAAGCTGATGCTATAAGCCCGAAACTCTTTATAACAGCTTTGGAGGACATATTTAAAAAATGAATTTGGAGCAGAAAGGGGTTGTCTTTAACGGCGAAAGGTTCAACCGCTTGAGATTTGCGGACAATATTGTCCTAATATCAGGCAACTTAGAGGACACAATAGAGATGTTCACCGACCTTGCAAAAGAGTCGAAAAAGATAGAACTGAACATAAACATATCCACAACTAAAATCATGTCTAATGTAGCCGAACCCGATCAAATTGTGGCTGGCGACTATAACTTGGAAAGAGTCGACGAATATGTATATCTAGGACAGACAATTACTATCGGCAAAGAAAACCAAACGGCTGAAATCAACAGAAGACTAAGTTTGGGATGAGCAGCTGTCGGAAAGACATCTACTGTACTAAAGACCCAGAATATACCACTCCATCTAAGGAGCCGAGTATTTGACCAGTGTGTCCTGCCGGTCCTCACATATGGCGCTCAAACCTGGAGTTTTACTAAAGCAAATGTAGACAAAATTGCGAAGAAACAAAAGTGGATGGAAAGAATAATGCTGAATATAAGGCTAAACGATCGGAAAACAAACGAATGCATCCGTCGAAGAACCAAAGTTAATGACGCTGTTGAACATATAGCCTCGATCAAATGAAGATTCTGTAGCCATACGATGAAACAGAACGACAATCGAAGGAACAAAAAAATACAAACACGGGGACCGTGGGCAGCCAAACAAAATAAGGGCAGACCACAACTTAGATGAGCAGATAACATCAAAAAAACTACGGGACTAGCATGGAGAAGCAAGGCCCAAAATCGGGAAAAATATAAAAAGATATGGAAGGTCCTTGTCCAAAGACGGACGAATGAGAGCTGAAAAAGAGGAAGATGATGATGATTTAGGAGCAGGTACAGTCTCAAAGATATTTCGAACAGCGAAATATCACCCATATAAACTTAACTTTGTCTGTTTATTGCTAGAAGGCGACTTCGACCGTAGCGTCGAATTTTGCGAGCAGATAATCGCAATGCGTAATGAAAATTTAAATTTTATTCGGAAAATAGCTTTTCGTCTGAGACAGTTTTCTGTCTAATGATGCCAAAATTGCATGTATTGGGCGACAGAAAACCCTCACTGGATGCAGGAGGTGCACACTCAGCGTCCTCAGAAAATTCATGTATGAGCGGGAATCGTGAGTAATAAATATGTAGGACCATATTTTTTTGAAGGAAGGCTAAACGGAGAATGCTACCTCGAGTTTCTTCAGTTACATGTAATTCCTGATTTAATTGTTCTATTTCCCAATCACCAAAATTCTGATCTACCAAACGGTCAAATATATTTCCAGCAGGATGGAGCACCTTCACATTATGCATCCAACAAGTAGATCGGCAGGAGGGGCCTATTAAGTTGCCAAGTACTGTAATAAACCAAATAACCTGGAAGATTTAAAAGATCGGATCGCCAGGAAATACGAAACGTCGCCTGAAATTCTTGAAAATGTCCAACACGAAATAATTGTTCGACTTGAGAAATGCATTGAAATGAACGGGCATCAGTTTGAACATTTACTATAAAAGTTTATTTATGTTTATCAATCGCTTAAGATACTGAGTCAAGTTACTATCTACACTATTATTTTGTATTGCATTACTTTTATAATGTTTGTAAATATTTCTGTAAATGTTTACGATAAATCTGTCAAATTTGAGAAATACTGAGAACGTTTATTTATTATCGATTCAAATTCGTTCGAGGTGTTGAATTTGAAATAAGAAAGTTGATGTCACTTCCGGAAAAACTATTGAGTTGACATATGGGCCAAAACACCTCAATTCAAAAATCAATACTGGCGTGTCCCAACGTTTTTCAACAATAATAATTGCCTTTATTTTATTGAATTTATTCCTTTCATCGTGAACTCACTGTATAATAGAATAATTTCTGAAATTTTTGTTAGAAGTTATTTAATTAATTTTAACACATTAATTTCTTCTTAAAACATTGTTAGTTCTCTTTAATTAGTTGAAACAATAATTTCTCAATTTCAATATTATGTAAGTTTGTTATAAAAAGCCACAAATAAAGTTTGTACTTAACGAATTAATTCCCGATGAAAAACAATTTTAAAAATAATTAAATACGTGAGCTTTTTCTTTAAATATGATATCTCAATTTTTCACGTTCCTCGACGCTTAAGATTTTATCTCAATCTCTTAATTAATGAAAAATTGTTTTAAAAACTAAAGAAAAATAATAAAAAAGAAGGAATGATCTACCCAAATAATGAAATAGTTTACCTGCAGAAAAATTCCCGAAATAATTTTCTTCTTATCTGAATTTCGATGAAAACTTGCCGGTATTAATAAAGAGCACAAACTGAGGCAATTTAAGCCGTCCGTGCTGTGGCGAATTCCCTGCACGTCATTTCATATTCGTACCAGCTCACGACGCATTCATAGCACACTCGGAGCATTTATGCAATAAACAAAATTGGTAAAAATAAATTCCACCATGCGGTAGCGTTATCCTTGTCACCCTTACATACAATTAGTCGGAGTCCTGGCGTGACCAACTTCAAAACTTGCATACTATAGATCTACCCCCCAATCAGATTGCGACGTCTCCGTGACGTCTCAGGGCGCCGCTACGACCTGTTGACCCACATTGGGCGTCGCGATTGGGAAAAACGTGCTGCCGAAATTTTCACGAACTGCAGCGAGGTTGACAGAGGTTAACTGTTTGTTGTGGAGCTTTGACCCCATTTTTGGGAAGATGATCTGTGAACTACTTCGTAAAGTACATTTTCCTATCTGTGATATCGGACGATGAGCAACAAGATTAGAAAGTTTTGGCTTCCAGCTTTCAGTGACATTTTAGCAACAACTTCGTAACACACGAAAACGTGCCGAACAAACTTTTATCTTTCTATTACATTAAATAATAAATAAGATACGATTCTACAAAATGTGAGACGTTAGTTTTTAGAATGGTTCATAATTGAATGACATTGAAATTCTAAGAATATCACTTTTCGTAAAGCTGTAGATTGATTTCCAGCAATCGATGGTAATTACATGTTAGGACAATTTTTATTTCTCCTACTTAGAAATACAAATCACCGCACTATATTTAACTTTACAATGAAATAATGCAGTTCTTTAATTTAATAAAATAATTAAAGTTATAATACACGAAATGAGCGAATTACTTCGCTATAATTTTACCATACTAAGAATATTTTCCTTGCATTCATATTTCTATTATAAACCAATATATTAAAAGTTTAAGTTATTAAAATGAATGTATTAAAAGAGGGAACTCGTGATTATTTTGAATAAATAGCCAGGCGGTCGAGATGAAGTGTTTATTATTTAGTTTATAATATTGATGCGATTCCCACACGGACAGCTGAATTTGCCAAATACCATACCCTCGAATTAAGAAATCTTCTACAGGGGTGCTTCAAAGGTTCGCGATTACAGGTTGTTAATATTCATATTTACTATTTTATTGTGTTTATCGTATTTTATAACCAGGTTGCAATAGTTTCAAAATATCTCAAAAACTGCAGGAGCTATAAAGAAAAAACTAAAAAGATCTTGAAATTTCAACACCCTGTAGATCAGTAACGAAGCGTTTGCGGACCTATGTTTAAATGAATTTTTAGTCATGATATAAGCCAAAGAATTACCTCCTCCCGCATGTACATGATATTTAGGAATACAGTGTATATACAGGGTCACTGCAAAAGATGCGACCAAAACTCTCTTGCTAAAACGATTTTATGCATAGATTTTCAAAATGGAAGATTAAAATTTGACATTATATTGCATATTTTAAAGTAAAAATTTTTTTGCGGCTTTTGTGCCTGTGCGCCATCTTGAATTTTTTAAACATCAACGTAGCCTATGTGTGGCCTCATTACAGAACTTATTTTTTCCTCTTTCTAAGTATCTACAAGATGTATGAAGTTACATAAGAAAATAATGCAGAAAAATTAAAAAAGGGATGTCTATATGCTTAGTCGACTTATTTGTGGTACTTTTTAAATCTAGGAACCTTAGCAGATAGAAAGTCAGAAATAAACAAAAAACAATCACTAAAATTAAATTATACAATAATTAAACATTAAACTGAAATAACTGTTTAAGGTAGAAGTTGTACAAACTGTTGCACGATTTCTTGGTAATGATGAATTCGATGTCCGAAATGGTCTAAAGATTATGTTAACAATTGTCAGGAATAGCTATTATTTCAACACGAGTGTGATAGTTTAGTTCTTCTAAATTGTCTATCCTACTTATTTACATATGCAAGACTGTTCAAACGACCCCATAAAAAAAAGTCCAAATAGGACAAATCGGGAGATCGAGCAGGCCACTCCATGATTTCTCTTCTCCCAATCCATCGTCAAGAATAGATGTCTAAATAATTACGTATTACAAGTGCATAGTGGGGAGGCGCACCATTTTGCTGAAACTAGATGTGTTCGGTGACTTCATTTAGTTTCACAATATTTGGAAAAAGTTCAATAATTCGAGGAATATCGTTTTCTTGAAGTAGTTAAAGATACTTCGCGGATATAAAGTTGCCCAACAATATTCTGACCAGGTATAGCTGCTCATACGTTGATTTTCTGAGGTCTTCCATCCAGTTTGGGTTAAGATCAAACTAGCACCTACACTTGTGTCTGCTGACAAAACCTTGCAAATGAAAAGTAGCTTCATCCGAAAATACAACTGAGTCGACAAAATTGTCGTTTTCCGCAATACTTCCATGATCCACTCGCAAAACTTAAGTGAAGGTTTATTTATCACTTTTTACAGCAATTTTTAAAAAACCATCAAATGCTTTTCTTGTCACCTACTAACACCACCTTAAAAATCATTACTGGAGTTGGAACTACCCCAAATAGGCAAAATTGGTTATGCTGTACAATGGACCAAAGATGGTCTAAGTGCATAAAAATGTTTGGAAAACCACAACCTAGATCTCGCCCAATCAAACGACTACAACAACACCTTACTGATTGGTTTTTTTTGTAATTCTAACGTTCTGTCAATGCTCGATTCGAAGTACAATAAATAGGCCGGCTAAGGATACGGAAAACCTTTCCTAATTTGTCTACAATATTTTCTCATGTAACCCCATACATGTTTGAAATGGTTAGAAAAAGAAGCTTCCCAATGATGCATCACATAGCCCATATTGCTATTTAAAAAAATTCAAGATGACGGCGGCGCTAAAAAACTGCAAGGAAAAAATGTTTTACTCTAAAATATGCTGTATAATTTCAAATTCTAACCTTCCAATTTTCAAATCTATATCTGAAACCGTTTTAGCAAGAGAACTTTGATTCCATCTTTAACAGCGTATATCTATATAAGAGGTCGGACAAATATATAACGGGATTGATCAAATACAAAGCACGTGAGGTAGCCATAGGTGAAGATACCTCTAGCGCCCTTCGAAGTAATCTCCGTCGACTTCTACGCACCGTTGACATCGACGATACAAGTCGCGGAAAGCCTGCTTAAACTTGTCGCGAGGAAGTACGTTTAGTTCGGCGGTAACATTCCGTTGAATGTCTTCCACGTCGTCAACGCGCCTTCCCTTGAGGGTCAATTTCAGCTGAGGAAACAGCATGAAGTCCGCTGGAGACAGATCCGGCGAATAGGGAGGATGTTCTAAGACTGGGACACTTCTTGCCGCTAAAAACGTCTTCACAATCAAGGCAGAATGCACAGGGGCATTGTCGTGTAAAAGGTGCCACTTGCCGGAGGCTGCCAAATGCGGTCACACACGTCAAATGCGTTTTAGTAAACGCGTCATGACACCCTTGTAGTACAGGCTAGTGACGGTGACACCCGGTGGCACAAATTCGTTGTGAATGATGCCTTGACTGTCGAAGAAAGTGATCAGCATGGTCTTCACTTTCGATTTTTGGAGACGGAATTTCTTTGGCCTGGGAGACGTCCTCGATCGCCATTCCATGCTTCGTCTCTTGCTTTCTGGATTGCACTGGAAGCACCACGACTCGTCACCAGTAACAATTGAATCCAGAATTTGGGTCACTGTTGGCTGTTGCAATGAATTCGCGGAGGTGTCCACTCGATGCGCTTTCCGCTCAGCGGTCAAATTATGAGGGACAAATTTGGCACAGACCTTCCTTTTCTTTAAATCCTTCTCCATGGCCGTTTTCCCCAATTCGGATTCCGCAACGCCTTGGGTGCGAGAGAGGCTCTCTTTGCAGTACAATTTCTGTTTCAACGTTGCAGAGATGTGAATGTCGATATTTACGCTTGCTTTATAGACTACCCTAAAGCATTTAATAGAGTTAAACACGACAAACTTATTAATGTTTTGGAAAAAAATTGGCATAGATGACAAAGATCTACAAATTATAACTAACCTCTACTGGATTCAATCCGCATATATTACAATAGATGGAGACGATTCAGACGAGGTAAAGACAAAACGAGGCGTGCGACAGGAATGTGTTTTATCACCCCTGCTATTCAATATTTACTCCGAGCAAATATTTAACGAATCTATGCAACACGTAGATGATGGTATATTATTAAACGGAATGAGAATGAATAACATTAGATATGCGGACGACGACGCGATCATATTCGCGGACAGCTTCGGAGGTTTAAAAGAACTCATGCCAAACATTGATTGATTGATCAGTCGACGATACGAACTTGAACTGAACATACCAAAAACAAAATACATGGTTATCAGTAGAAATACAATTACATCCGAATACTTAATAGTAAACTCCAACTCAATCGAAAGAGTAACATCAGTGACATTCCTAGGTACATCAATCAATGATCAATGAGACCATTCTAAAGAAATTAAGTGCAGGATAGAGAAAGCCAGAACAACATTTGTTAACATGCAGAAAGTGTTTAAGACTCGAGATCTAAATTTAAATACAAAAATTCGATTATTAAGGTGTTATGTATTCTCTGTCCTGTTGTATGGAGCTGAGACCTGGACGCTGATGGAAGCATCAATGAAAAAACTCGAGGCTTTTGAGATGTGGACGTACATGCGAATATTGAGAATATCTTGGGTTGACCGTGTGACGAACGTTGAAGTATTGCAAAGAATGAATAAAACAACCGAAATCATAAAAACCATAAAAATCAGAAAGTTGTAATATTTCGGACATCTCATGAGAAATGAACAACGCTATGGGATACTTCAACAGATATTACACGGTAAAGTTCTAGGAAACAGAGGACCCAGACGCAGGCGCATCTCCTGGCTAAGAAATCTTAAGAACTTGGTTCTCGGTGACAACGACAGACCTCTTCCGAACAGCCGTCAGCAAAGTCCAGATTGCCTTATTGATCGCGAACATCCGGAACGGATAACGCACGTGAAGAAGAAGGAGAACGTTTATTGGTAATATGGGACCCAATTTTCTCTTAATGTTGTTTTGCCATAACCGAAACTATTTGAAACTAGGCTATAAACCCATGAGCTACACGCACCTACCTTTAAATACGAATTAGCCGTCATTTATCATAGAGAATATTTGGCAAAACAGTCAGGATGTTGACACTGTTCTAGCTTTAACGGTGAACAATTTAATATCTACGATTCTTGAATTGATACACTTATTAAAAATAATTTATACGATACCAAGACAATCCGAAACATTATTTTTCAACTCTTCAAGGTATGAAAACCTTTAATAAAAACACTAGGAAATGGAATAGGTTGGTACGTTAACAGAAGTTAGTGATTGGCCATTTTATAAATCAGAAATGATATCATTGTCAGCTATACAACTCTTATTTAATAAATGTCAAATTTTCATTGTGTTCCCTTCGTTAAAGGCAATCAGAGACTTCATAAAAGCTAACATAAAGATACGGTAAATAAATTTAGTACAATTAAGGTAAGTTTCTGTTCATTACCGTCCGGATGTATAAAACAAACTCGAAATTGAAGAATAATTGCGGAAATTGCATCAACTTTCTATTCGCACTCAAGGCTGATTACAACTTACACATTCGTCCTTGAAACTCTGGCAAATTACGTTACACCAAGGATAACATAAATGAAACAAATTATATCAGTGACCTTAATCTGAGATTTTAACTTAATGGTATATACTTTGGCGTAAAATCTTGATTGCACGCAATATCCTTCCCGGGCAAGGCAATCTGCAGAAATGGGATTTCAATTTCCTCTGAAAGTGCAAGCTTGACCTGTGTAAGTCCTAGAACTATTATTAACTAATTTGTCCTGTACAAACAAAACTTTAAAGACCCTTGGGGCGATTTGTAGCACAAAGCACGAAAGCTTAGCAATTATTACGGAGCTATTCTTGTATTTGGGTTAAGGTGGACACACAATTTTCTCTTTTGTGGGTATGTAAATCGCAGATCCCTAGATTATAAGAACTTTTCAGGAGTTATCACATACTCGAACTCGTGTCACACAGAACAAAAACGTTGCGTTATTAATATTTCTTGCTAAATGATGAAAGGTGCTTCCTAAACGGATACGTAAACATTGTGACGTCGCGGCGCAGCTCATAAAAAAGTAATCAAAATTTTATGATAGAAAATGCAAACAGTAAATTTGGCCGTTAAGGGTCGCGGTTAAGGTTAATACGTTTGTAAATCCAAACTTTAATAGAAGGGTTGGGTTTATCAACCACGATACCACCCAGCAGGCAACCACGAACACTTAGGAAACGGTCTATTTTGAGACCAAGAATATATTTTAATCGTCTTAAGCGCGAGCAATCTAATTGATCTAAGTTCCTGTTAATGCAAATTAGAGTTCGGGTGTAAAAGCCCTAACGTAGCAGTATCATCGGATTGATGCAAAGACGTACGTGTACTATCACATATCGTTATAAAATTTTCAATATTTTATATGTTAGCATAATAAATATTTATTTCTAGAGCATACTGTTAAATATGTATGACATAAGTCGTAGTGCTAAGTATACATCCAAGGTTTTGCAATGAAAATAGGCAAAATACACGGGACATTTTATTTTTCTAGGGTATGTCTCCATGATACTTTGACTAATAACACAAACGGTGGGATTGTATTTAGCTAGTATTACTATAATTTAGCCATAAACAATATACGGATTTTTGTAAGAATCAATTTCCTTGATAGCAACAACGCTACTTGTTGATTAATGCGATGTGTTGCTATGAATTTACCTAATAGATAATAATTTCAAGCTAAAATTAATCACATACCTATACAACAACGTTAAAATCAAGGGTGTATCCAGCTCAAAACGAAAGGGGGGACAGTTTACTGAATCCAACTTCTTCCATAGGGGAAGGGGGTCCATGAGGGGGGCATGCAATAATACACACTTGCAAAAAAACACTATTTATTAATAAAATTAATTTTTGAACAGTAGTTTGTGAGGATTAGTTACAAATTTTCAAATTACTACTTTCACTGATTGTTCCTTGTTTGCAAAAACCCATTGACGATGAATGCATAGCATGGCTAACCCATTTAACCTATTTTCACCAATAGTGCTTCTAAGCCATGTTTTAATTCGGCGAAGGGAGCTGAATTAATGCTCTATAGAAGCGCTTCTTTTACCTCATTCCACATTTTGAACCACAATTCCCTTTCTCCTACGATGCTTTCCAAATTGTAAAAAGTTGCATAAGATGAAGTACTTTCATTCCATTCCTGCAATGAAACATTCCCTATGTTACCCGGGTGGAAATGTGTCAATGAAAATGCAGGCGATTTATCTGCAGAAAAACTGACTTCTGAAGATGATATGATGGAATCTAAGTAAGGAATTATTAGAGACCTTCTCCAAAATTCGGATGGATTTCCGACTGGGGGGTTGCTTCTATGTATTTGTCGGCCAGCAACGCGAGTGGTGATTATATCAACATTCAAATGCTTTGCAATGTCGCCTACTTCTTTCAGAACGTCAGCTGTGACGTTCCCCGCATCTTCCCGATGCCCTCTTAGCATGACGGGAATAGTTGAATGTGCTGGTTAGCTCTAACTATGTCAAGTGCCTTCAATTGAAGTATGTTTTCCACGGGTTCCAGTATAGAGGAATACTTCGCAATTAATGCTACTTACACAAAAAATGATCTGCACGCCGCTGCATGTATTTGATATGCATTTTTTCTTGTTGCTGCAATACCCTCTTCAGCTAATGTCTCTACTGCTTTAACAATATCGACAAAGCCATCCTTAAAAACATGGATGCTCTTGTACGAGGCTTGTTCAACTGAAACCCTTCATTGATCAACTTAGCCTTGAAAAAAAATGCAAAAATTTAAGTATCGTATGTTAATGTTAGTAGTGTTTGTAAGCAACAGATAAATAAGTTTCTGGTGTTTGAATTTGATTCTGACTTTTAAAAGTTCTATTTTGAAATGGCGTTTCTTGTTGAAAATCCGTTCAAGTTTGATCAGCGTGCGGTCCTACAATTTTTATGCACAACCATTGCAGATTCATACGGGAATGTGTATGGATATGCATGTATTGCGTACCCAACTGTGAAGGAATGATGCCAAAAATTTAACAATGGAAACGAGGGGACTTTGGATGCGCCGCGACCAGATGCATGGTGTACTGCATTAACAGAAAACAATATGGCATGTGTAGAAGGCCTTATTAGAGAAAATCGTCGAATTTCAATTAGAAAAATTTCAGAAATTGTTGGTGCGAGTGTAGGATTTGTTCATAGTGCTGTTCGTAATCTGGGTTACAGAAAAGTTTGTTTGCAATGGATTCCTCGTCTCTTATCTGATGAACAAAAATGTTTGCGAATGGGCGTATCTCTGCAACACCTCACAGACTATAGGCAAAATGATCATAACTTTCTTCTGTCAATAGTTGCTGGTGACGAAACTTGGTGCCATTACTACGAGCCATCCAGTAAGTTATCGTTGATGCAGTGGAAACATTCAAGTTCACCACCATCGAAGAAGTTTAAAGCACAACCTTCTGCAGAGAAGGTGATGTTAACATATTTTTCGTTCATGAAGGACCCTTGTTGATAGAGTTTAAGGATCCTGGAGTAAATGTCAATGCAAATCTGTACAATGAAACTTTGAACAAGCTTCATCAAGCAATGAGACGAAAATGTCCAGGAAAACTTGCGCGTGGCGTCATTTTGCTGCACGACAACGGTAAGCCTCGTGTTGCTAATGTGGTAAAAGCAAATCTTCATCGAAAGAAATGGAGGGTTTTAGATCCACCCTATACCCCGAATCTATCGCCTTGCGATTTTCATATTTTTGGACCGCTGAAAAAAGCGTTAAAAGGCATCTTGAGTCTGACGCAGAAGTACGGACAGCTGTGGAAAACTTCTTGAATCAGCAGCCACAAGAATACTATGAGCAGGGTATATGTCGGTTAATAAAACAATGGGATAGGTGGAATATGGGTTTCACTTGAACACACCTCGTACTTCGCTGACCATCTACCACCTTGGAAGGAATACGCCCTTGCTTGAAATAGCGTGGTGTTATACCTTTAATGTAAGACTAACTCAGTAACAAATATCAACCTTACAGAATGGAAACGGCAATCAAACAATCACCAACATATATCGAAATAAATAAAATCATCAAGAAAGAAATTCGAGGAGATATAAGAACAGAACACTAACTTAATTCAACAAACCATAGAAAAATATGCGAAAATGATACTATTGAGATCAAAAGTATAATTTACTCGACAAAGAATAGATAAAATGAGAAACTCTCAACGCATTAATATATTAGGCGAACCAAACATCGCCGAAATAATTATAGATTTTGACATATATTTATACAGGGTGGTGAATTTTTCGATGCTCACCATTGACATCTCGGATACGAAATCTGAAAAGAAATCCTGGGTATTTTGATTCATTCTTGATTTATCATGAAAAAATTTGTAGAAATTAATTATTATTTTACCTATCATTGACGCTATTTCAACCAAGCTTGGCAACTTTATGTTATTGGTCACTATGAGCTGAATGACATTGACAGAACTTTTCTAGGGCTTCTAGATTTCCAGCTGCGATAGTCAACTTTTTTATTTCTTATGGCCGCCATATTAGTTTATCACACCATTAGAAAGAAAAGAATTAGCTTTTCAAATTGGTAACCAACATAACCTTTTCCTTAATAAAAACTTCTTGAAATTTGCAAATTTGTGTTAATAATTTATACAATCGCGTAGGCTTTGAAACACGATTGAAACATAATTAAAGTGACAGATTGTATTGCTAGTGGTCATTTAAACTCCGTAATAAAATTTTATTGGTCTAACTATAACAACATGGAAAATTCGAAACATTACTCAAAGTGCGCACCGTTGTTTATGATGGCGAAATTAGACCTCAAATTCATTTCGTCCACTGCTTTTTGGATGGTTTGCCTCGGAATGGAATTGAAGGCATTTTCGATTTTGAGCCAAAGAAATCCGATATTTTCCGTAGAGAATGCATATACAGCGTCTTTTCCATTGTCCTACAGAAAGTAATCCATATACGTCAACCATGGCGATCGTGGAGGCCAACAAACCCAAAGTCTCGTCGTTAGTCTCAGTGTGATTGAGGTACTCATCCCCCTCAGTTTTACAGTGACGTAGGAAGTTCTGTGCAGAGGCCAGTCGTTGGGTTTCCTGAACATCCATCAATATCTCTGACACGCACCTAGCACAAAATGTGTGGTAATGTGGCCTGTTCGTGACAATTTCATACAGACGTGAAATTTGAGGAATATTTATGGCCATTTTCGAAATCGTCAAATGTCGATCTTCACGACTGTTGTCTTGTTCACTTTTTCCACAAGATCGTCGTTGACAACAGGAGATCTCCCAATTCGTTCCTCACCGCGCACGTTTGTTCGACCTTCTCTGAAATTACTACACCAGTGTCTAATCATTACTTCACTCGCGATGCCTGGACCATAAATCTTTCATATTTTGGCAGCGTTTCTGTTTTCCGCATGGAGAATACAGCACGCACTTCACGCTTGGCGCGATTTTCAATCGTAGGTTCATTTTGGCCTTGATATTACAACTGAATACAATGGCTGAATCACTGTAAAGTGACGTGTGGATAGCTCATCAACCACTAAAGCAATCCACAATGCACCAAATTGACTCCGCCCCTTATTCGGTTCAGTTTCAGAATAAGCAATAATTATTATTGCTCTAATTCTTTGATATTTGAGTTAATAGTATTACGTCCCCATTGATTTAATTCTTTTATAGTTCAATCGATATTTTTTTTCATATATTTCTAAATACTTGTAGTTGTGGAAAAAATTGGTAAAAATATATATTTTTTGTTTTCACATTGTTCCTACGAGTTTTTTGTTTCTATAATTTTTGTAAACTACTTATAAACAAATGTAAATACAAAACGAAAAATTCTGTATTGATAAGTATCAGATTTTATGATTATACATTGATATATCGATATGTATTTATATTGTTAAACTATCATCGTGTATGGTTCTGCCCAAACCTAAACATATACTCCTACTTTAAAACTATAAAAGTATCTGGTAGTTATAATATAAACGTTCTTGCCCATTTCGTAGAGTTTCGTTATTTGCATTTTTTGTACATATATTTTATTTTTATCACAACAACCGTAGTGGGTGATTTTTAGTATAATATCTTGCTCAGTCGCGGCAAATCTTGACATGATTTTGCATAGTTTATATTTATATCGTGTTACCCATGTTTGGCGTCCTTCGTGAAACATTTAGGTAGTCAAATTTGTAGGTGCCTAATTAATATGCATGTAGGTGTGTACTTAATGTGTTTTCTTAATCTCCACCTTTCAGTTGAAATCTGTCACCAAAAAATAAGCACCTGCTGTAAATGTGATAAAATCTGCAGGTTGCATAATAAAGTTCGCTTAAGTATAGACCAAAGCACATTTCATTTATAAATTGAAATAGAAAATTAACATTTTTATTCATTTATCGAAATTAGTTAATCTGTTTTCCTTAGTGTGTGTTAGCGCTCCGTGTTGAATCTAATCAGTAAGCCTAAGGGCTAAACAATTCGGCATGGTAGAGATAGTTAAACAGGTGTTTCAAAATAACGGAAAAACAGAATTGCTGCTTTTGGCGAATGCCGCGAAAATGCGGCTGCGACCTGCAATTTTTACATATGATGCATTCCAACTGGAAGACCACCGCCTGGAAGAATATTTAAAAGATTTGAAACTTCTTTAAGTAAGTAAGATAAATTTGTTAATTCCAGAAGATGCAGGTTCAGAACAATTGCAAACATACAATATGAACTAGCAGTAATAGAATGCATTCGAATGACATGGGCAATCACAGGAAAATGTAACAGATATGCCTAAAAGGAAAGTACTTGACAGCTATATACTTGCTGTGATGACATACGTAATGGCAACCACAATGCTCACAGTAAAATCGGCAAAAAAAGTCAGCATAACTCAAAGAGCAATAGAGCGTAGAATTCTACAATTAAGTCTCAGAGATCATGTTACAAACGAGAATATCAGACAAACAACTAAGGTGAAAGACGCCATAACTAGCGGAGCTCAAATGGAATTGGGTCGGACATGTCGCTCGACAAGGCAAACATCGATGAACAAAGCATATAATACAATGGAGACCCCGATTACATAAGCGGAGCGTTGAAAGGGCACAAAGACGCTGGCTTGATGACATCAAAAATAAAGCGGCAAGAATCTGGCATCAATTTGCACAGCATAAAATATCATGCAAGAAACAAGGGAAGGCCTATGTCCAGGAATGGACTACTAAGGGCTGTTAAAAGAAGAAGAGTGTTAGATTGAGTGAATGAGAATCTCTACGTGGGTCAAAGAAATCTAAGCATAAACGTGGGTATTCGTAGAACTTCAGTTCTGAAAGAAAAATTAATTTCATCCTTATCACAGTACTTTGTAACTCCCACTGTTAAGCACAGTAGAATTCGCGCTGGACACGTATCACCCATTTTCAAAAAGTTTCTTTTTGTAAATGTCTGGTGTGCCATAGTAGGCAACCATGTTATTGGACAACACCTCTTCCATGAAAATTTAATACGACAACTTACTTGGGATTTCCTACACAACATTTTACTTAGATTGGTGGAAAATGTAGAACTCAATATACGACTTCAACTTTGGTACCAACATGATGGCTGTCGTGCTCACTACAGTTGGATTGTAGAGAATCATTCAAATAATATATTTGGAGCAAATTGGATTGGTAGAAGAGCTGTGCATCCATGGCCATCCAGATATTAACATCACTCCATTACACTTTTTTCTTTGGAGTACGATTAAACAAATAGAATACCGAACTAATGTAGTCCATAAACATGATTTACCAAATAGAATCATCGAGACGTGTTCGTATGTCAGCTACACCTGACACCATTGCTTGAGTTCGAATTCTGCTTCTAAAACAAATTAAATAATGTGTGGAAGTGGATGGAGGCAATTTTAAACTGAATCTGAATCTATTCAAACTTTGCTATATATTTTTTGTTGTTATCCACTTGTTTAGTTTTAGTAGTACGATTGCACTAATGTTAAATATGAATACTATTAGTTTTAGTAAAACTATAAATTACTACAGGAAGACTTGACAGACGGTAATTATGATCCGGGTCTATGTTATAAAAATTTCAATAATCTCAGTTGCTGGGATACATGTATGTAGGTTGCATCAACCACTGTTAAGGTAATACAACTTAGTTGGTCCACTCTGTGTATAAATACTGACTCGCGATTTGTTTAGTTGGAAATACAACAAAATTAGTAAATACTAGTCAAATTACAGGCCACTATAACTAGTGACGGTTATTCATTGTAAAACTATTACTTTTTTAGAGTCATACAAAAATACATCGCAGATATCGGCCCGGGAGACTCAGGGATGTGGAAAACCACTACACAAATTCTAAAACAGCATAACGAACTACCCACCCTTACCTCTGGAACAGACATACTCATCACGGATGCAGAAAAATCTGAAGCGTTCGCCACTCATCTAGAAAAGGTATTCACACCATCAAATATCTGCAACCCAACGCAGGCACTTCATATAACTAACAACATCGAGAGAAATCTTCCCATCCCCGAAAACATTGAACCCGCATCACCCAAAGAAATAGCCCAACTCATAACAGCTTTACCTAAACGAAAAGCTCCTGGATGTGATCTTATACCCAACATTGCTCTTCAACACTTATCCAAGAAATGCCTAGCAAACCTAGCCTCTCTCTTCAATGGAGGTCTCCGAAAACGCTACTTTCCCAGTAATTGGAAGCATGCACATATCCTCATGTTCGTCCATCCGGACAAAAACAAAAACGATATCAATAACTACAGACCTATAAGTCTTTCGCCCGCTCTCTCCAAGGTCCTTGGAAAAATTATTTACAACCGATTTCACCATGCCACCACCTCCAACGCGTCAGCGAAACCATCTCAACTGGATTTGAAAATAAGACTTACCCCAATGGTCCTGCTCGACGTAGCACAGGCGTTCGATAAGGTCTGGATCGAAGGACTGGAGAAAAAGATCTTGGACCTGAACATACCTAGTTACCTGCAAACAATCATCTTCTCTTTCCTTGAACATCGAGCATTTGCAGTTAAAGTAAATTCTTATACATCTTCAGTCAAAGAAATTCACGGAGGTGTTCCACAAGGAAGCATGTTGGGGCCACTTCTCTTCAATATCTATACATCTGACATACCAACAGTAACAGCATCCTTAGCCATATTTGCTGACGATACTGCCATAATTACCCGTATTGAATGAAGTAGTCCTTGAACCACAGTATGCCGTAAAAAAATTATTAAATGGTACAACTGCAACATCAGAATCAACCCTGCAAAATTCCAAGGTAAGATATTCCCTCTGGGACGAATTATTGACCCACCTAACATCGAAATAAGCGAAGTTATCATACCATGGAGCCCAAAGGACAGTGCCGTCAAATATCTTGGAGTTCATTTAGATACTCGTCTCAGCTGGAGTTACCACATACACTACTATACAAGACCCTACTACGACCATTAATACTCTACGCTAGTCCGGTTTGGCTCAACGCCTCCAAAACCAACATACAGAAATTGCAGCGATTTCAAAACAAAATCCTTAGAACCGCCGTAAACGCTCCTTGGTACATCCATAGCAATCAACTCCACTACAAATTAGATGTTCCGTCTATTCAAGACTTCATGCTAAAATGTGCAAAAAAGTTCTTTATAAATGCAAATGCGTGCGACGGTGCAGTGTTTTTCAATCTCTGTCAAAAAAAGGTATTTACTAGATTAAAACGAATAATGCCGCAAGTTCTTATAACGTCCGAAGACGATAGTGACTAAGGGAATCCTTAACAATAATTTTAACATTTATAAATTCACTCGATCTGTCTGAGACAGAACAGTCTTGTCATTTACTGTCTAGATCCTAAATGTCATGTATAACACTTATGTATATGCAGATTTGACATACACGAATTAAAAAAAAACTGTTATTTTGAAGAATGATTAGTCACAGCTCTCTCCAGAAAATTATGTAAAATTTCCGTTTAAACACTATATAACGTTTAATATATATTACATATATGATGAAACGACCACCAGCACACCCATAAGTGTGTATCCTCTAAAATCTAAAAATCCGCATTATTTTTCGCACTCTGTTCGGAAAAATTATGCTAAAATCAGTCTCACAAGCACATTATCCCTTAAAATGCCCTTTGTAATTCCTTGAAATGTCTATTATAGAAAAATTTGTATGGTACTTTACCCTCCATAATTAGAAAAAGCATTCTGTCTCTTACAATGGAATTTTGGCAACATAAAAACTGAAAATTTCCCTATTATTTACGTATCATATTAAAAAATATGCTTAAACCACTTTCGTTGGCATGTCATTCACTGAAATATACTTTTCGATGGGTTTTTAAAAGTGAAAATTTTGGACGTTTCGCTAGAAAACCAATCGAAACAATGTAACGAGATAAAAATATACGTTAAAATATAATAGAACACAATAAGGAGAAAGCACCAAACAAAACTATATAGTGTGTGTACGAAAAAATCGATTTCTCTACAACGGAACGTTTTTTTTTTTGTTGCGTGCGTATCTAAAATCTTCAT
>JABXWE010007485.1:0-40411 GCA_014611495.1 Limonius californicus
ATTCTAAAAGCAAACTCCAATACTCTATTTATAGAAAACCTACACAAACAGATATCACAATACCACAGGACTCATGTCACCATAAAACACATACCTACATTAGCTGCCTAAAGGTCCTTGATACATAGAGCTCTAACAGTTCTAAATAACAGTGATTACGCCAAAGAGGTTTCGATTATTAAACAAATTGCACACAGTAATGGATACAACACAAAACTGATAGATACACGATCGAAAAGAAAGATTATAAATTAGCAATTCAAAAAATATATGCAGAGACCACTCTGAAATTGTTAAATATATTTGAATTCCTTATTTCCGGGATATATCGGAGAAAATTACTAAAATTACAATCAAACAAGTAAATTTAAAATAATCTAAAACAACGGAAAACACTTTCAACACCTTATTCAACGCAGAAGATAGAACAAAAGATTTGTTAAAATAAGGTATTTACAAACTGTCCACAGTGTAATTCTGTATACATAGGACAGACAATTACAAATCTTGATACAAGATACAAAGAACACATACGCTCATTCGAGGGTAGCATTTAAGGTTTTACAAACGACTACTAGGTGGCGCTATTAAGATGTGTCATTACTATTTTCGTAAAATTTGACATTTGCTTTTGTGAAAACAGTGGCAGGTTAGAAATTGACCAGTACTTTGTTTACAGTGAGCGTTTAAAAAAAGCAATTTTGTGAAAAAATGGAAATTTCACTTGTAGGTTTTCGTTGGATGATTTTTTACGATTTTACTAAAGGCCTAACTCAACAACAATGCATAGAATCGCTTCGTTCAACTTTTGGTAATGAAGCACCATCAGAAAAGATAATTGGTTTGCAGAATTTCCTAGTGGTCGTGCTTCCGTCAGTGATGTTTTTCGTGAAGGTCGACCAAAATCGGTTGGTATTCGAAATAACATCGATGCTTTGCGCAACATTATTGAAGAAGATCGGCATGTGACTTACACGGAGATAGAGGCATCCTTAGGCATATTGAAGATTGCACTACTTTCGATTTTGCATGAACATTTAGCTATGAAAAAGATCTGTTCCCGATGGATTCCGCATAATTTGACTGAAGCTCAAAAAAGGGCTCGTGTTAATTGGTGTAAGGAAATGCTCAAAAAATTCGACCGAAGAACTACAAAATCGATATACAACATCGTAACAGGTGACGAAACTTGGATATATTCGTATAAACCGGAAACTAAGCAATAATCCACTGTTTGGGTGTTCCAAGATGAATCGAATCCCACAAAAATTGTTCGTTCAAGACGCACTTCCAAGAAAATGATCGCTTGTTTCTTCGGTTGTACCAGACATGTCGCACCATTCGTTTAGAGGATGGAAGAACAATTAACGCTGAATGGTATACAACAATTTGTCTGCCAGAAGTCATCGACGAAACCAGGAAAAACAACCGAAAACGTTGCATCGTTCTTCATCATGACAATGCCAGCTCTCCACAGCACGTCAAACAATTGATTATTTGAAGGAGAAAAACATTGAATGAATGTCTCATTGCCCGTATTCGCCTGATTTATTGCCTAACGACTTCTTTGTGTTCCCGAATGTAAAAAAAAATGCGTGACCAGCGATTTCTATCACCTCAAGAAGCTGTTGAAACCTTCGAAAACCATGTTTTTGAGATACCAACTTCAGGGTGGAAAAAATGTTTGGATAATTGGTTTGAACGCATGCAAACGTGTATAAATATTAAAGGCGAATATTTGGAAAACAATAAAATGGTGTGTTCCAAAAAAAATTTTTCTCACCTACTTTTTGTAAAAACTTAAAAGACTCCCCTCGTACAAGAACAACCACTCAGAAAAATCTAACGACGCTCAACACTTATTAGAATAGAATCATGCGTTGACATCAAATAATATAATAACATTTTTGCACTTTTGTGGTGATAAATGTAAATTTGATTATACTCGAGGCCTTTCAAATTCACAAACTCACTTTAGCAAATATACCTTTAATGAATGAGCAAATTGAGTTTATAAATTCCCCGCTATTGGAAGTCCGAAATCAAGATCCAGTGTGATGTTGCCCTAGCTACAAATGTTTACTATATTAATTGCATGTAAAAATATGGAAATACGTATAAAGTTGTTATAGAAACCGTTAAAATTGTGATTATTCTTATCTTTAAAATATAAACAGAATTATTCTTTTCATTTTATTTTACCTAAAAGCTAATCTGTTTGTTGTTGTTTGTTTATTTATGTATTTTACGTCGACCTATTTTCGCTACTATAGCTAATCATCGATACATTGAAGTAATATTATCGTCTGTATTTGTTGTTTACTTTTAATATTAATTTTAACCTAACTTTTAATGAATTGTCAACCTAAACGATATCAAATTTGTAGATTATTAAAACAATATCTTTGAAATTCATTTAAATGGTACATTTTCTAGAATTGCTTATACTACCAGTAGCTAAAACCCTTATATTCGAGTTACAAATCTATTTATAACTCCTATATAAAAAACACATTAAACAAAGAAAAACAACAAAATGTTTTGATGAAATTGTAAGCAGGGGAAATTCACAGTGATAACCTTCCTGATACACTTCATGCTGGCGGTTATTTGTCATTATTTTCAGTGGCATTACCACGCAAACTATTTCCAGAACATTTTTAGAGATAAAATTTAATAATTTTCTCTCTAAATGTTAATGACACATTGGCTATCAGTTTGATTGCGATGCACAGCAAGAAATTAATAATTTTAGCAATTTCATAGACATAAAATTTAATACCTTTTTTATGAATTTGCTGTTCTATTTGATAAAAGATATTTTACATGTTGGTTGTGGTACAAATTTGAATTGGAGATAAAACGTTCTCTTATCATCCACCCTAATATATGTGTTTGCAAAATTACACATAAACCTGAAATCGTTGAATATTAGCTATTCTATAAATTATTTTTATCTACAAGCTATAATTACGGGATTTAAAAAAAAATTTTATTGTAACATTTACAATTTCCAAATAATATTTAACAAAGACATGACTAACATGCACTTAGACAAAACGATAATGAGTCTTATCAGCAAGCATGTGTATGATTTTATTAATGGTTGAGTCACGATTCTCACTACCTAGAACAGCAATATTGTCGCCAATTGCCTTTTTTTAATGAGAATTGTTTTTCACAGGTAGTGTAAACTTAACTTTCTTTATTGTGTTTTAATAAATGTTTACAAAACATTGCGTTTAATGCTACTTCACTTCCAGCTGAAATAAGAAAGTTCAATATACAACAGGTACAACAATGAGCTGGCCAAACTTCAGAGACGTATTCTACTATTCTAATTAATAATAAAAATTCTTCTAAACATTTTCTGGAAAAGTTATGATTACTTTAAATATTAAAAATGATAAATTGTGAAAATGATTTTTTAATATTTCTTTATAGCAACATGTTTTGATTTTTTTTTAATGCCGATTCGTTAACGGGTATTGGCAATCATTCTGGCTATTTATACTTTATTTATCGCGGAGCTAAAAAGTCCCGTTGTTGTGGTATTGTACCATGTTCTTAAATTTTTGAGCCACGATATCGTTCTCCTTCGTGGACCTATCTTTCCTAGTACTTTGCCCTGCAATACCTGCTGAAACAGTCAATTTCTCTCTGCATTTCTCATTATGCGTCCTAAATATTCAAGTTTCCTAGTTTTTATGGTTTTTATTACTTCTCTCTCTTTATTAATCTTTTGTAACACGGTGGTATTGGTTATACGTGGGGGTGTTGATGTCTAGTTAGCCTGGAAAGTTTCTAGTGAAGAAAAGCGAATATGGTTGCTACCGTTAGAACTATGATGTTTTATAAATAAGTTGTTAAAGTTTGACATCCATAAGTTGAACGGTGATCAAACTGTGAATTTTTTAAAAGAGCATGTCTGAGAAAAAGATAGAATTTGAAAAAATCGAGTTTCGGTCAGTTATTAAGTATTTATTTTTGAAAAGGTTATCAGGCAATGAAATTGGTGAAACCTTAGGTGATCAGTGTCCTTCATACGCCACTATTAAAAACTGTGTTGCGGAATATAAAAGAGGAAGATCAGATGTGCAGCACATTTCCTATGAACGTGTGTGTCACATCATTCATCACGACTTGGGTATGAAAAAGCTTTCGACCAAATGGATTCCAAGGTGCTTCTCGCTCGATTGACAACATCAAAGGAAATCTGCCGCCGTTTTGCAGAAGATTCCTCCAACTTTTTGGATCGGCTTGTTACTATGGACGAAACGTGGATCCATCACTATGACCCAGAGACTAAAGAGCAATCCAAACAGTGGAAGCATGTTGGTTCTCCACGACCCAAAAAATTCCGTGTTCAAAAATCGGCTGGCAAGATCCTTGCTTCAGTTTTCTGGGACAAAGATGGAATAATTCTGATAGATTATTTGGAACGGGGTAAAACTATTGCGGGAGCATATTATACTGAGTTGCTAACTAAATTACGTAAGAAAATTGTGGAAAAACGCCGCGGAAAACTTGCCAGAGGTGTGCTCTTTTTGCACGACACCGCTCCTGCTCACAAGTCGTTGATTGCACTGCAAAAAAATGATGAAACTGGTTGTGAATTGGTTGGCCACCCGCCCTATTCTCCGGATTTAGCACCGTCAGACTATTATTTGTTCCCAAAACTCAAAAAACATTTGAAAGGTAAAAGATTTTCGACAAATGACGAAGCAATATGTGCCGTTGAGGAGAGGTTTGCAGACCAAGACAAAGATTTTTTTAATGGCTTAGAATTACTTTATGAGCGTTCTACTAAATGTATAAGTCTTAAAGGAGATTATGTTGAATAAATAAATTTTTTTTTTTTAATATTGTGGCGTTTTATATGGTAGGCTAAGTACTTATCAATAATCCCTGGTATGTTGTGTCAAGGTTATTTTTAGTATATGCCTATAGAGCCACATTTCTAATGTTTCAACCTTTTTTGTTGTTGTTTCATTGAGGGTCCATGATTCTGCACCATATAACAAAACAGACAATATGTAACAGCGGAGTAGTTTTATTTTCATATGTATATCCAAGTCATGACTATGAATAAGGCTTTCATTTTAACAAACGCAACTCGAGCTTTTTCTATTTTGCATTTTATTTCAACGGAGTGATTCCAATTACTATTTAAAGTGGTTCCTAAGTAATTGTATGCATGCACCCTCTCTATGGGTTTGTCTATAATTATTAATTGTCACGGAGATATCCCACTTTCAGAGATTACCATATATTTTGTTTTATTTGCGTTCAATGCTAAACCATATCTTACGCTTATTTGTGTTATTTTAGCCATTGATCTCTGTACACATTCCATATTATCCGAGAATATCACCGTGTTGTCGGCATATCTAAAATTGTTTAAACGTTCTCCATTTATATTTATACAATCTTCTGAATTTCTAAGGCTTCTTTGAAAATATCCTCGGAGTATGCATTAAAAATTATGGGTGAAAAGATACAACCTTGTCGTACACCTCTCTGGATAAGTATATCTTCCGTGATGTTTCCTTCCACCCGCACGTCTGCTATCTGACCCCAGTACAGATTGGTAATGCTTGCTTTCTGGTTTTTAATGTTTATCGTTAATGTTATGTATACTATTCTGCATACTATCCAGCTGTTCTTCGACTTTTTCTATTGTATGGATATTTTTAATTTCTGTATTCATCTGTGCTATTATCTTCTCCTTCACAGCAGTGTCCTTCAATTTTCTGACGTCCCACTTTTTCTTATTTGTCATTCTTATAACTTTTTTTAGTTTTATTTGAAAAGAACCAACTAGTGGGTTATGATCTGATCCCACATCTGCTCCCGAGTATGCTTTAACTGATTTACAGCTATTTCGGAATCTTCTGTTTGCTAGTATATAGTCCATTGGTTCCTGATTATATTGTCCGATTGATCTCTTAGTGAGCGCCATGTATAAAGTCTGCGTGGTGGTACTTTAAAAAATGTGTCAAGGACGACATATTGATATTCAGTAACAAAGGTTATTTTATTTATAAATTTGCATTCCTCATTTATTGTGTAGGGATTTCGCTGGCTGAGGGAAGCCTCGTATTCCTTCCCTGCCGGATCTTGGTTTCTGAGTCCATGATCAGTACTTCCTGTCACTGTGTTGTTATATGCCATTATGAATATTCTTGGGAATGTAATGAGGTAGTTTCCCGCAGTGTTATAGCCGGATAAATCATAATTTAATAGCCGGCTGTAAGTACAGGAAGTCCTTCTACAGCCTTGACTCGTTCATGACATAGCTATTTCCCTATGTCATGTATTGATTGTTTAATAGAATAATACGGGACACTAGTAATAGGAAGTAATAATAAGTAACATCAGTTAAAGTACATTTGCAACTATTTTTTGTATATCTTTCATTATGCACAACGTGGAAATGAGAGATATCCATTTTACTTATGGACGAGCGACGAGGAGGTGCCTGGTACACCCTGGGAAACGTTGTGGCAGCCCCTGGAGATTATCTAACATTAGACCTTATTATTAAACCTATTGAACCGAATAATACCTCAGTGCATTGTTGTAATCACAGATTGTATATGATTATTGCAAAAGCCATACATTATGTTCGAGAAATTAGGCAATTTTTTATCAATGTGCCATGCTCTATATCGTCCTCAGAATAGCGGTCCTGTACGGGGGTTATGCTATCTCTCTCGGTTTTTGGAACAACGATATGGCCATCTAAATGGGACCATTTTCAAAAACTTCTGGAGGCTTTACAACATGCATCAATCAATACCGGCGAAGGCTACTGGATTGTTGGCTATTATTAAATCCAGAGACTTCCGTTTTTGCATCAGTTTTATAAAAACAATTTTTAGAGTCTGCGAACAAAGCCCTCCAAGCACGTGAATGCAGTTGGAGAGATTCATTTGAGATTACAAATGCTTCTATAAAATCTCTTGAAGAAATGAGGACTGGTAGCGTTTTGATGAAAGAATAGAAATGTTAAATACCGAATTTCATATTGAAGACGACGATGCACCTTAACTCCTCCGCCGAAGTGCAAAAGCAAAACTATCAAAAAAACTGCAAGATTGCATTGTCACCGACTGTATTGGAGAAGGATCTACAGATGTTGACTTGGTACCCAATCTCCATTTCAGAATCATATTGAATCAAGTAAGTGACATTACTTTAAACAGAAAGTTCACTTATAACACCGAATTGTTGGAAGCTATTTCATAGGTTGAAGACGAATTGTAGTTTAATAAAAATGAAATACAGTGCATGCCGCTTAATGTAATCATATCAGAACTCTGATTTTTTAATAACAATAACCGATTGATAATAATAAAAAAACAAAATGTTCTATTCATTTTTCGTTTTCTGCAAGTTCTATTCATTATAGCGTGGAACAGCGCGTAATAATCAAATTTCTTACAAACGAAGGCGTAAATTCGACTGAAATTCTTACAAGCTGCGGGTACAATACAGCAATTAATGTCTTTCTCAAAGTCAAGTCAAAGTGTTTGAGTGGTTGAAGTCATTTAGAGACGGAAGAACTCGTGTACTAAATGAACCTCATGTTATTCGATAAATCGTGAAAATGAAGAAACAGTTAATGCCGTTATATTCTGTAAGACACACAGGTAGAAGTTCGTCAAATTTCTTAAAATTTAAAATAAAAGTTGGAAGTGCTGAAGATATCTTAAAAACAAGCTGAAATATCGTAAAGTGAGTGCCAGGTGGATTTCGCACTTGGTAAGCGAAGAACACAAGCTCAATCGTTTGCAAATCGTTTCTTATTTACTGCAGCGATATGAGAGAGAATGAAATAAATTTTTGGACCGAATTGTGACAACAAATGAGATCTTGGAACATTATTTTATTCCTGAGTAAAAACCACATCTCCAAAGCTAAAGAAAGCAAAACTTCTGTTGTCCACTGGTAAAGTGATGGCAACATATTTTTTTGGGAGTCTCAAGAAATAGTCTTTATTGATTTCCATACAGAACATCGTATAATTAATTCAGACTACTATTCGACACTTCTACACGATAAAGTTAAGCAGACAATCAGGTACAAACGGAAGACAAAGTTCTGTTTGTTTTCTCCAAGATAAAGCTTGCCCTCATACCGCTGCAAGAACAATTGACACTTTACACAGTACACAGTACACAGTCCTGATCTTGCTCCCTCCAATTTTTATTGGTTTGGCCCACTAAAAAAGTTTTTAGCCGAGAAAAAATGTCAGTCAGGTAGCGACATTATCGAAGCTGTTCAAGAGTGAATACGCATGCAACCCAAATACTTACCGCAGAAGGGTATTAGTAAGATTCCAATAGGCAAGAGGACTACATCGAAAATTCGAATTGTCATCGTTGTAATACTGTAATACCATTTTTTATAAATAAGTTCCTGTTTAAATTTGAACACTCTTCGTATACTGTAGCCAAAAACAACAAAATGCAGTGTCTAATAAGCTTCCACGAATTCGACTTGCACTGCACTCTTTTGGAAACCGATTTTCTACAAAGGGTGCAGTTTTATCGATGGTTTTTAGAACAATACAATGATGCCAATTTTCGTATTAGACTCCTTTCTACCGACGGGGTAAATTATTCAAGATGTGCAATACTGAATGCTCACAATAATCATCAATACATTGACGCTAACTCACATGCAATAACACCTTCTCGGCATTAACACACATCTGTAGATGGAATTTTTACAAATAGGTGGATATAAAGAAGAGGACATATTGAGTGGCCAGCGCAATCTGCGGATCTAAACCCGCTTCACTTCTTTTATGGGGCCATCTTAAAAGTACAGTGTATGCAAGCAGACCAGACAATTAGGAAAATCTAAAAATTCGTATACGCGAGCATGTACGAGCAATATCACCTGCTACAGTCAAAATGCAGTTCGAGGATTTTCTGATCATATTACCCACTTTCAGACCGTGAACGGCGAACAGTTTGAACATTTGCTTTCTTAAATTGATGTTAAATATGATTTGAAACTATTTTACTAATCTGTGGACCTGCTTTGTCTTTTGTTTATCTTGCAATAGGTGAACCTGATGAAAAATGTGACAAAAATAAATGTATACCGCGATTGTTCTTGAAATTTTTATTATGCAAATAAGATATTTTGGCTGTATAGAGAATAAAAAGCACTAACTGGCCATGCCATAAAAAGCAGAGGTTGCCATTTAAAAAAAATGATGACGTCATAGCTAAAACATATGATGATCGAAAAAAAATGAAAACGCCAAATTGTGGCAAATATCTTGATAGGAAACGTTTGTTAGAAACTTTTTTTCGTAAAGTTATTATTTAAGGCTGTAGCATCGATGTTCCATACTTTTTATTCACCCTGTATATATAACAATACATTATATTTACATACAGAAATTAAACATTAGGACATTTGTAGCATATATATCTTTTTCTGATAACGTATTAATAAACATACAAACTCATTACATCCTCTCAGAAGATCATTCACATTTAACACATAATTATAGTAGGTTAAAAATAGAACAGCAGTCGAAAATATGTTATGATTATCACAAATATTGCGAATATTGCTATTGGTGTTTACAAGATAAGTATAAGTAAAGTAATAAAAATAAATATGCATTTTATTAAACCATGAAACAAAGTACATTTATTTATTAATAATAATCAACTAGTTTAGAATTTATATGTTTTAAAACACGAAATTTGTTTAACAAAGGATATTAATTTTTGGTGGCGCCAAATTTATCTTCTGCTATTATTTTTAAATAGATGCGGTTAATCAAATATTTGATTGCTATTCAAAACAAAGAGAAAGGTGCAATAAACCAAAAGTGTGTCATAGATGTTCGGAAAACCTATCATACGTATTTATGTTGACTGTACAACAATAGTGTTATCGAATTATAGCATATAATTAGAAATCTTTTTAATGCCGCCCCTGCTCGGTATTATTCTCAAAATTTACTGACAAACAAAACATTTCACGTACTTCTTTTGTAATTTAGAAAAGAACAATCGCTCAACGGTTTCAATTATTTGCTTTTCAATTGTTATAATTATTAATATATAGTTTTTAACAAACACGCCCTTAAGTAGTTTTTTATTTTAATTTGTAAAAATAACTTTTTGCACGAATAACAACAAATACCACTGTTAATTACGGGAACACGTCTGGAAGCTCCAAAAGTAGCATAAATATACCAGCGGAATTGCTCGCTCTGTATAAATAACTTTATTTCTTAATTTCATGGTTTCTTAATAGTTCAAAATTATCTGAATTGTTAGCAAAATTGTACTTTTAATAATACATATTTGTATTAGTTACATAAATTTGTTTATTACCTTTTATTCATTTATCCATTTATGGACGTGTTTAAGTTGAATTCTAAATTTTTGTCTATTTATAACAATTTAGAGATTATTTTTTAAGCAGTGGATATTCAATTATAGGAACAATTAATCAAATCCAAATCTTGCTGTTGTTATCAATTTTGCCTTATTTGCTACAGTAATTTAGTGCAGCGTATTTTCAAAGAGGAAAAAATGTTTTTATGCGTAATAGCGACGCAAGGACTGCCATATCAAGTAGCCAAATTTTGTCGGAAGGGCGCCCTTAACTATAATCCTCGATCATGCACTCTCGTTAGCTGCCGACTATACTTACTAGTGATGAATTGTAATATTAGTCGCCCTCAAGTGGTGCCTGAGTTGCTTGAATGCTAGTAACGGTCCTATATACAATACAATACAAAACTTACAACGTTTGCTTATATCTAAATATTTTATTTAATGTTGTTAAATTCAACCTCTATTATTTCATAGTTTTTCTTGAGTATTAGTTGACACGTAATATTTTGATTGCATTCAATAATTTACTCTTGAACAGGGCAAGTTACTTAGTGTATCCTTACTCCCTACTCCCTACTCAGGTTGTGCCCCGCACAAAGGCGCCTGATCAGGAGGGGCGCCGTTTCAAAACGATAACTAACAGTAAATTATTATACAACGTTTATAAATTACACGATTAAAAATAAACAGCAAGTCGATAAAAAATTAGAAAACTCAGTGTCGGCTAAAGCTAGGATATAAATCCGTTATCTAAGACGAATCAGCTTGATATCTGGTTTATTTGAAATATTAGATAAATTATTTTTCGACGTATTGTAATAGGCAGTACCCCAGACCCCAGAAATGATCGAAACAATTATTTATCTGTTCCAACGAGATCAAATAATCTTTAGAAAATACTTTAAAATTATGTTTACAAAATTTAAAACGGTTAGTGTTGATGATTGCTTGCAACACTGTTCCCTATAATCTTCTATTTTTAGTTTAATTTCCATTGACTTTAAGAGTTCGTACACAATAGTTAAATAAATGTAGTGGATTTGGTCTGCGAGTTCAAATTAGTGTGGTACAACAAAGGAACATCTAACGGATATCATATACCCGCAAAACAGAGTTGCGCCGATACTGTCTTCCCAGATACCCTTGCGGATGCGGAACTGCCCATTTACAAATTAGTTTGTGTGTCAGTTGTTGTCGCTTACAGACCTTAGTTTTTCTATTTTAAAACAAATTTTTAATGAATTAAAGAACCCAACTCGCTGTATACCATTATTATATATACTAATAACATTGCGAGGACAGAACACAGACACAACGAAGAGGCAAAATAGACCGATGTGTGGAAAGGGGGGTTGTAAGGCGAGAAGGACGAGTTCAATTCCTAGATGAGTACAATTATTTAAGAAACTTTTGTATTTACAGTTTTCTTAATATTAGCAATATTCACAATTCCTATACTAATTCCGTTTTTATTTTATTTGTTAATATCAAACGCCCCAATTTTTACTACCTACTGTTAGTTCCAAGCAATCCAAGCAACACTAAAACATATAACTTTTGAAAAATAATTTTTAAATGTTTCAAAAAATTATTTAATCTCGTCGGAATAGCTAAAACATATTTTTGACAGTGCCTATACATGGTTGGTGAATTTTTCAATCCTCACCGTTGGCATCTCGGAAACGGTACGAGATACGCGGTCCTGGGTCCAATTTTTATCGATGGACATTTAATGGGCCTGGATATTTGCACTTTTTGCAAACAAATTTAAAAGATATGCTAGATGAATTGCCATTAGGAACCCTTCAAAAGCATAAGTGGTACGCGCAAGACGGCGTTGGTCCTCCCAATGCCCGCATTGTTCGAGATTATTTAGATGCACGTTTTCAAAATTCATATCTTGGCACGTTCGGCCCGGTTCGTTGGCCTCCACAATCGCCGTACTTAACGCCTATGGTTTATTTTCTGTGGGGAAATGTAAAAGACGCTGTTTATGCACCCCCGACGGAAAGTATCGGACATTTACGTCTTAAATCGAAATGCCTTCGACTCCATTCCGAGGCAAACTATTCAAAAAACAGTGGACGAAATGAATTTGAGAACTAACCTTTGCATCATAAATACCGGTGCGCACTATGAACAATTTAAATAATCATAATGTTTTTTAACTTATCAAGTTATGTTGGTTACCAATTTGAAAAGCTAACTTTTCTATAATTAATGGTATGATAATCCAATATGGCGGCCATAAGAAATAAAAAAGTTGACTATGGCAGCTTGAAATCTAGAAGGCCTAGAAAATTTCTTCAAATGTCATTCAACTCACATTGATCAAAAACATAAAGTTGCCAAATTTGATTGATATAGCGTCAATGATAGGGAAGATAATAATTTATTTCTAAAATTAAAAATTTCAGTTCAGTTCAGTTTCCAAGATGGCAATGGTGACCATCGAAAAATTAACCACCCTGTATATAAAAATGCTGCCTATTACAATATGTCAAAAACAATTAAGTATTTCTAATATTTAAAAACCCGGGATAGCTGGAGGATTCTATCTAACAAACTCACCCTGTATACAAAAGTCCAAAATGTATTGTTTTAATGTGATTTTTTTATAATTTGGGGATGCTCCATTTTTGTATATATACGTATATCGAGTATTTATACAGGGTGTCTCAGAAAGAATGGGCCAGCGTTTAATCCCAGATTCTTTAGGTAAAAATAAACCGATTAAACCTAATATACCTTAGGCAGAAAGTCCTGCCTTAAGAAGTTATAGGGCCTTAAAGTTCAATTTTTTATTTTTTCTTTTTATTGTAATTTCCACAAATCTAAAGTCATTTCTTTCAAATTTGGTACACGTACTTACTATTATGCAATACAGTGACGGAATTATTTTCATTAACCAGACTTGACCGTAAGAGGCACTTAACCTACCACTGAAATTATATTTTAGCTCTAACTTTGTTATTAGTAGAAAATTTTAAAATTTTAAATTATTTTCTGAAAGAGGATTAAAATTACAAAAATAAGGTACTCTTGGTTCATACGCGTAGAGGCAACCGTTTGCCTTAAAATGCTTGTCCAAGTTTTGGGTTGTCGTAACGACGTGCAATTATTAGGTGGCCATGATCACAAAAACAATGGGTAGTGCTTGTGACCTACAGTAAAGAACAATGATAAGTTAATTAAATACTTTGGTGTTATAAAAATTGTATTTTTAACTTATGTTTTGATTACGAAAATGCGTCGCCATAACGAATGTCGAGGCATTTTCGTAAACACAAAACAGAAATTAAAAATACAATTTTTATAACACCAAAGTATTTAATTAACTTATCATTGTTCTTTACTGTAGGTCAGAAGCACTACCCATTGTTTTTGTGATCATGGCCACCTAATAATTGCACGTCGTTACGACAACCCAAAACTTGGACAAGCATTTTAAGGCAAACGGTTGCCGTTACGCGTATGAACTAAGAGTACCTTATTTTTGTAATTTTTAATCCTCTTTCAGAAAATAATTTAAAATTTTAAAACGTTCTACTAATAACAAAGTTGGAGCCAAAATAAAATTTCAGTGTTAGGTTAAGTACCTCTTGCGGTCAAGTCTGGTTAATGAAAATAATTCTGTCACTGTATTGCATAATAGTAAGTACGTGTACCAAATTTGAAAGAAATGACTTTAGATTTGTGGAAATTACAATAAAAAGAAAAAATAAAAAATTGAACTTTAAGGCCCTATAACTTCTTAAGGAAGGACTTTCTGCCTAAGGTATATTAGGTTTAATCGATTTATTTTTACCTAAAGAATCTGTGATTAAACGCTGGCCCATTCTTTCTGAGACACCCTGTATAATAAGATAATAGAAAACAATTTTCTTGAAATTAATTTTCAGTAATCTACAAATTCTGTTTTGTGGGGGCGCTGAAATATAACGTTGAACCAAGGCTACCACAAGGCAGCACTGCCCCTCATAATTACTTTGAATCTATAATTAAAAATAAAAATATTGTGACTTTCCTACTTTTTTTCTAAGAAAACGAATCTTTCATCTTACTCTCGATATTTGTAATAATCAGAAAATAGTGAATGAGCCAAATAGAATTACAGTTCCAAAATCCATGTCCTAGCGACTCACAATATTAACTGAAATTTTTTCTTGATTGGTTTGTTTACGGAGTGTGTTGTCCAAATTGCATGACATAATCTGGCGACGTATGTAAACAAATCGCAGGATAATGAGCAATTAAAAAATCCAAATTTAATAGTATAAACAATTAACTTTGCTAAAACTTTCAACGATGTGCTGGAGAAAAGCATACCTAACTTAAAATGCAAACCGTGGTGGTGGCGGTGGTAGTGGTAGTATATTATTTTTCGATAACACGTAAACAAACAAAACTGTTGAAGGTTCCATTATTTCAACATTACGTAGTTTTGTGATAAAATCTTGAGTGCAAAGGTTGTAGAGTTTCAGTTCGCTAATGACAATATGTTGATCATCATAGAGGCACGTGTATTGTTGTGTGTTTTTGTTTACGTTCATGCTGTTTTTTGACAAGGAAACATGTAAAGCTATCATTGGGTTTTATGTAACCAAAAAGGAAATATATCGTAATAATATTTTCATTTTATTCGATATGTATCATCACACTACTAAACTGACTTTGTCCCTTAAATATTTTACACATTTTTCAACACCCTGTGTGATTGTTTGTTTATATGGCAACAATATACAGTAGTTAAATTTATTTCTCAAGATAAGAGTTCCATTATTAATTGAAAAGGCAAACAAAGGTTTCTCTATTACATTTTAACATATTGGAAACTTCTCGACATCTAATTTGCTAACTCCTCAATGAAACAAATTACGACAACGAGATGTCATACTCCATTTTTAATTAACAAATCTATCACGGTGTTTAATCATACAAACAATAGCGAGCGGCCTTGCTTCGGAGGGCACGTCAAAGCCGTCGGTCCCGGCTCCATCCATATTAGTCTTTAAATTAAGTCAGAGGCGCTAGAGTGATTTGGAGCCCAGTAATATGAGAGGATAATTCTATACCAAAATAAGGTAATCAGTAAATATATTTTATAATTAATTTTTGGAACATTTAAGTGTCTAGTGTTGATTTTGTAATAGCAAGTTAGCGTTGTTACTGCGCTAATACTAATATTTTTGGAGCTCTTTTAATTTGGAACTCTGGCATGCTAAAGAGTGGGAGGAGAAGGTAATGGGATGCAATTTTGCCTTTTTTTGTCTATTTAAGAAAAATATGTAATTTACGTACGTTCCTATTTTTGTGAAACAAAATGCATTATTATTAAATTCCACTAAATATATTTGTTTTTGCCCCCCCCCCCCCTCCTAGAATAGCACTTGCAGCCGCCACTGCGGCCTGGTCAATTAGCCCATTACCAACTAGTTAATATGCTACTCAAGTTAATCAAAATTTAATCCTTGCAAAAAGTTATATTATTACATTCAATTTTTACACATCTATTTTCCAAATAGATTTTTTATTAACGATTCTTTAAAGTTTAATATTCTACATTTAATAGTTTCTACGCCAATAAAGCTGCAAAGTGCTGAAATACCTAATAAATAAAATGCCAAATCCGCAAAAGTTCCTTCATAATGCAAAAATAGCAAACGTTAACTACAAGCAGTTTAATTACCTTTAATTACAACAGTTAGCAAATAATCGAATTGCGACAATTCATAAAATTGTACATTTCAACTATTTTAAAACGGTAATTAATTATAAATACTTGGCTTGATTAATGTTTCCATACATTTTTATCTGCTAACACTGACAAAAAATATTTAATTTTAATTATTTTATAACCTATCAATAATTGTAAGTAATCGAGAAAATAATTTACCCATTTATTTAATATATAATTTCACTTAACAATAATTGTACTGTTATTCACTATAATGGAAAACGTTCGAATGTGCCTACTTGGACAAAAAATTTTGAACGTGAAAGTATTTGAATCTTCTGGCCAGGGCCACAAGGAGGAGCGCCGTTTCAAGAATATAAATAATAATAATAAAACTTTACTACTTATATTGCACCACTAATAATAAATAGTAAGACGATAAAAAATGAACAGTAAACTCAGTAACCGTAGCCAATATCCGTTTTTCCAAGATAATATTAATTATTAAAAATGATTTGCTATCAACAATGTCCGAATAACGTCTTATTTAACCGATTTATCAATAATTTCAATAAACAATAGTATTATGGACGCTCCAAATATAAAAGGTCTAATTAAGAATTTTGTGACGGCTAAAGCTAGAACGATAAATATACAATAATAAATGATATATCATATACAGGGTGAGTCTGCTAAGACAAACAGCTTGATATTTCGGTTATTTGAAATATTATATTTGGACAGATTGTAATAGGCAGAGCACGCTGTGTATTATTGGAGCCTTCACAGGCCTTGTAAGCCCATCGGTTTGGTGCGAGGCAACGCTAAACTAGTTTGTGCTATGCACAACAGAGCTCATCTCTGCGGGTTACCGTGTCGCTGCGTAACCATGTTTAACTTGCCTGATGTAAGGTGCATGCGAGTCTTTTTACTCCTCTAGTGCGACCGTAACATCCCCAATGGCCAATGGAAGCCGGGACCCAGTACCGACCAACCAGGGAAATTAGAAACATTTTCTCACCCCTGGAGTGATTCGAACCGGGAAGCGTTTGGACTATTACATCCAAAGCCTGACTCTTTTACTACTGAGCCACCCCAGTTCTACACCGTATGTATAGACCACAAAAATTTGTTTCCGATTCGATGTGGTTAGATACCTACTTTTAAGAAATTGCTTATAAAAATGATTTTGCTAAAATGAAATTTTTAGTGTTAAGCATTGCTTGGAACGTTCTATGTTTTGAAAATCGTTTAATTTAAGCGGTCTCCTAGAATATTTAAATAAATGTTGTAGGTTCGATATGTGAGTTCAAACCAGTGCGGTATTAATGTAAAATCTAAAATGAAACAATGAAACATCTAATTGACATAAATACCAGCAAAGCAGAGTTGCGCCGATACTGCCTTCCCAAGTATCTTTCAATGCGGCATTTCACATTTACAAATTAGCTTGTGTCAACTGTTGTCGATAGCAGTCATTAGGACGTTGGTTTGTTTATTTTAAATTATTTTTTAAAATAATTAAAGACCCTAGTTCGCTGTATGCCACTATTATATGTATTAATGACACTGCACAACAAACAGGGTAAATGAACCAATATGCCCATAAGACAGTTTGTAACGCTAGAAGCACGAATTCAATTCGGAAGGAAATCGTAATTATTTGCTTTACATGTTTAAACAAAAACTTTTTTTATGTTAGCGTATTGACAGTTCTTTTGGTAACGTAGTTTCTATTTTATTTGTTAATACCAAACGCGCCAATTTTTATTATCAGTAGGGTTTAATGAACTATTGGCAAATAGTAAAATAACATTTTTTAGTAAATGAACAATTTTAAGTAAAAACAAATTATTAATACTCCAAACTATAATAAAAAATTGAAACCAAATATAAAAAATCGGAAATCGCAACGGGGTTTTCAGTGCGGAAGCCTAGTGCTTCATTAGAGCAGCTCATTTAGACTCTTCGTTGCGCGATGTTATTATTTCATATAATAGTGGTACTCCGCGAATTAGATTTTTTAATTATTTTGAAAATTAATTTTATCTAAGTAAATTAACGCCCTCTCTCTTTCTCTCTCTCTCTCTCTTTCTCCATGACACTATAGTCCCATCGGGACCTGGGCCTCGCGTATTTTTCGCCTCCACTAGTCCCTGTTCTGCGGACTAATCTTCCAATTTTGGGTGTTATGTAGTTGCTGTACATCCTTTTCTATGTTATCGGACCATCTTTGTCTTGGACGGCCTCTTGTTCTTCTGCCTTCCATTTTTACTTGATGTATTTTCTTTGATATTTTGCGAACGTCCATTCGTTCTACATGTCCAACCTATGTCAGTCTTAGCAGTTAATTCTACTATGTTTGCCTCCTTATACAGTTATCCTCAATTCAAAATTGTGCCTTATTCTCCACAGGTCATCTTCTTGTATTGGACCGAAAATTCTTCGTAGTATTCGTCTTTCAAAGCGTAGTAATGTTTCTTCTCCCTCTTTGGTCTTTGTCCATGTCTTACATCCGTATGTTACCAGCGGTCTTATTATAGTTCTGTATATCTTTAATTTGGTTATCTCTGTTACGCATGAAGCTTTAAAGATTGACGTTAATGAGAAATATGTTCTATTCCCAGCTGTAACGCGTAGTTGAATTTCTTGCATAATCTTGTTTTCACTATTTATTTGAGCTGCCAGGTACTTGAATTGTTGTACCACATCAAAATTTTTGTACTCTATTGCAAAATTTTGACCTGTTCTTCTTGAAGGTTTTACTGTTAACATCTTTGTCTTCTGTTCGTTGATCTGTAGTCCTATCCTTTGAGCTTGTGTTTCTATTTTCCTGTAGATATCTTTAATTTCTCTTTCCGATCTTGCTATCAGGTTGATAGCATCTGCATATCCGATCATTTGGTGTGACTTGTGTATAATGGTGCCACAACTATTGTCTATTGCTTCTCTGATTATTACTTTTCCCAGTACTAGGTTAGACAGTATTGGGGCAAGCCCATCCCCTTGTCTTACCCCTTTGGTTGTTGTGAACGTCGAGGACATTCTATTATGTATGCTCACCGCAGCTCTGGAGTTTTCCATGGTCATTCTTGTTAAGCTAATAAATTTACTCTGAATGTCTAGTAGTCTCCAAAGAACCAATACCGTGCAAACTGGCTCTAGACAACAAATCAATAACCCAGGTCTTCAATTTTAAATACCTAGGCGTCTACACATCCAGCAATAGAACTATCAAGAAGACAAGCAAACAAAGCCGCAGCAATATGGGGTTACCTCCGCGATATCATATGCCGCAATATTATAGGTATAGAAAGCAAAGAGCGCACATATAAAACGTGTGTGAGACCGATAATGATATATGCAGCGGAAACACTTGTAGAAACAGCAAAATCTAAGCAAATCATGAGATTGACGGAGATGCGAACGCTATGAAGCGTTTTCTGACTCACTATTCGAGACAGAGTGACAAGTGAAGAATTCCGAGAAAAATGTGAAACTCAAGACAACCGGTGGGTGAGAACAATACGTCTAAATTGGCGGGAACATATGAATTGAATAGATGAAGATAGATTAGCGAAATGGGCAAAGACCCAAAAGCCCAATACAAAACAAACAGTAGGAAGGCCACCCAAAAGATGGAGAGAATGTTGAACGTCCACATCCCAAGAACACTCACCCCCGAATTGATTGGGGCTAATAAAAATGGAATAAACAGGACACTACTACAAGAAGAAGAAGAAGAGAGAATGTCTAGTTCTTCCATAATGTTATACAAGCTGTTTCGATCTATGCTGTATGTTGTATTCGCACCACACCGGCCTGGTACTCTCCGATTACGTCGTTTTCATATGCCATTATTTTTTGTTGTAAGATGTTTGTGAATATTTTATACGTAACACACAGCAATCATATACCTCGGTAGTTACTGCAGTTATGCTTGTCCCCCTTTTTATAGATTGGGCAAATGATTACTGTGTCCCATAAATCTGGCATTTCTTCCTTATTCCATATGAGAACGATTAACTCATGGATTACGTTAGTTAACGCTTCTCCGCCGTGTTTTATTAGCTCAATTGAGATGCCATCAATACCCGGTGCTTAACGCCCTAATGACTTCTATAAATTATTTAACCTCATTGGAATATTTAAAAAATATTTTTGATGCTGCCTATACATAGTAACGCATGCCTATTACAGTCTGTCTGAACATATTTGTTGTAGTAATGTTTCGTATAAACGAGATACCAAGCTATCTCGTTTTAGCAGACTCACCCTGTATATCAAAGTCCAAAATGTGCTGGGATTTTTGATAATTGGAGGATTCTCTATACTTATGTAAATTTTTTTCATAACAATGTTCTTGAAAATATTTTTTTTAATTTGCAGATTATGTTTTGTGGAGCTATTAAAATATAACTTTGAACAAAGGCGCCTCTTATCCACGGGCGGTATTGCTTCTGCTTTCCCATATTTAGATTATTACAAATACTACAAATGGCTTAAGCCAATCAGACAATTACTCTTCAAACACCCACAAAACCTCACATTATTTGAGGAACAAAATTTAAATCAACAAGTTTGACAACGATCTTCGAATATTAAAGACATATTTCCGGGCTAACAAAAATATTATCAAATTCTTTTTAAACAATGGTATCTTCTTAATATAGCAGAAAAATTTAAACTTTGTTATGCGTATAAATTCCATTATTCGTAAAACATACACATTTCATACTAGTGAACCAACGCATTGTAATATTTTTCACAGTATTGGCATTGGAATACTGTAAAATGATAACAATTCATTAACATATCGTGTAATACTTACTTATATGTATTTGATTACATTTAAAATACTGTCTATGAACTGGCTTATCAAACGGCCGTGTGCCAACGCTCTAAAGATCATATTCATAACATATACAATGTAAGCCATAATTAGGTAGTTGGGTTGTTTCCTTTTTAACAAAATATCCCAATTTACAATAAAAGAATATTATACTTATAGCTTTATTTGCATTTTAACCTTCATTTTGAATGCATATGCACCTTGTATTAAATTTGTAATATTTACATACGTTATATATTCACGTTTCTATTGTACAGTTGCATTGACCTCATATATTTTAAAAATCCGTTCTTTTAGAATTTCACTAAAAACGGCATACATGAGATTTATTTTGTTATATATCAACTATAGGCTGTAGGTACAAATTAGCATACCTACTTGATGCTTCTAATTATAGTTACAAAGCTATTATTAAATAAACTGGAGTGCAATATACGAGGAGTGTACAAGAATATTTAAATTAAACCCCCATCTAAACACAATCCCAAAAATTAAATAATTTAAAGGTTGGCCGTGACTCTTATAAAAATATCCATGCCATAGTTTCGCTATATTATTTTGACAGTTACAGCTACGATGTCGAAAAGTTCTGTTCATGACGGCGTGAAACAGCACGTAATAATCAAATATCTTACGTATGAAGGCGTAAATTCGACTGAAATTCTTATAAATTGCGAGCACAATACCGCGATCAATGTCTTTCTAAGAGTCGGGTTTTGAGCGATCGAAATCTTCTAGAGACGGGAGCTCTCTTGTAGAAAATGAATCGCATGTAGAATGAGCTGCAACTTCGGTTGAAAATAAATAAAAAGTGAATGCCCTTATTCAGCAAGACAGACGGGTAACAGTCGAATTTCTGAAAATTTACAAATTAGTGTCGAAAGTGTTGAAGACATCATAAAAAATAAGCTAAAGTATTGTAACTTGAGTGCGCTAAACAGATTCTGCACTTGTTGAACGAAGAACGCAAGTTGAATCGTTTGCAAACCGCTTTTGCTTTACTGCAGCGATATGAGAGAGAACGATATGAGTTGTAAGAGTTAAAATGTGCAAGCATGCAGTGGTGTTACACCACATCTCAAAAGCAAAAAAAACTGTGTTGTCAGCAGGTAAAGCAATGTAAACATTATTTTGGGATTCTCAACGGGTGCTCTTTGTTGATTTCCTTACAGAACGTCGTACAATGAATGCAAACTATTATTCGAAACTCTCGGGCGATAAAATTAAATAGGCGATGAGAAACAAACGGAAGAGAAGACAAAGTTCTGTTTGTTTTTTCCAAGACAATGCTCGCCTTCATACCGCTGCAAGTACAATCGAAACCATAAATTAATTATACCAAGAGAAAATTAAAGAACTAATTAAAATGATATTTCAAAACTACACAACACTTACAATGTAACTTATTAATTGCTGATAAAACCAAATTTTAGTACAGACAGATATAACTATGTATAATAGTCTAATTGTTGTGATTTATAACTAAAAGTCTATCATAGCTGTTTAAAAATTTTGTAAAATGTAACTTCGTTGAACGTTAAAATTAGTTTATAATTTATGCATCCTGGCACTATCTTTTTATAATTTACGCACGACTTTGATTAGCTGATCATCAATTACTGGACAATTTGAATACAATGAAATAACGCATAAATGAAACGTATCATCAGATCCTTTCCATTAAATCTTTAATATTTTTAAAACACCAGAGGTTTTCAATCTACTTCAGCACTAAAGTTATGTTTTTTTTTATTTAGCCCTGATTGGAGCCGACAAATACCATTGTTATTACTATATACTAAATTTGGTTTTTATGTATTCATTTCGTTTTAAGTATTTTGGACTGGCAAAATAGAAAAATAAAGCATTCTCATTAAAGTAAATAAATCATGTAATTTGCTTCATAAGTTACAATATCAAATACCCAATCACCTACCAAGACATTCGTCCATACAACGAATTTTTTTAGTCGATACTATTGTTTCTGTGCAGTTTGTTTTAACAACATTCTTTTTTCTTTCTATATTTTTTCTGGACTGATGTTCTTAGTTAATGCAATTAATTTTTTGGTGGTGCGTATTCTCATTTCACAAGGTTATATTTTTCAGTATTAAAGATTTACTACAAAAAATGTTTATGAGTTTGCTTTTAAATAAATAATTTTATCGAAAACAAATGTATTAGAAATTAAGTAATAAAATATTTGGGGAACAAATGCATTATTAGACAGTCAAACTCCTATATAACATAGTTGGTAAATCCCGTGAAAAAAATCGCTATAAGGAAATTTCGTTATATAGAAATAGCACCATTTGGTAAATATTATTTTAATACTTTTATACATATCTAATCTACAATTATAATATATATACAGGGTGTATAAAAAGTAAAGAACATTGATGCTACAGCCTTAAATAATAACTTTACGGAAAAAAGTTTCTAACAAAAGTTTCCTATCAAGTTATTTGCCACAATTTGGCGTTTTTCATTTTTTTTTCGATTGTCATATGTTTTAGCTACGAAAATGCCTCGACATTCGTTATGTCGACGCATTTTCGTAAACAAAACAAAAATTTAAAATACAACACCACCACCACTATAACACCAAAGTATTTAATTGACTTAGCATTGTTCTTTACTGTAGGTCACAAGCACTACCCATTGTTTTTGTGATCATGGCTAACTGATAATTGCACGTCGTATCGACAACCCAAAACTTGGGACAAGCATTTTAAGGCAAACGGTTGCCTTTACGCGTATGAACTAAGAGTCCCTTATTTTTGTACTTTTTAATTCTCTCACAGAAAATAACATAAAATTTTAGAATGTTGTACTAATAACAAAGTTAGAGCTAATATAAAATTTCAGTGGTAGGTTAAGTGCCTCTTACGGTCAAGTCTGGTTAATGAAAATAATTCTGTCACTGTACTACATAATGCTAAGTATGTGTACCAAAGTTCAAAGAAATATCTTTAGATTTGTAGAAATTACAATAAAAAATTGAACTTTAAGGTCCTACAACTTCTTAAGGAAGGACTTTCTACCTAGGTATATTAAGTTTATTCGGTTTATTTTAACCTAAAGAATCTATGACTAAACGCTGACCCATTCTTTCTGAGACACCCTGTTTATAATTGGCTATACATCCCATTTGGGATTGCTGCAGCTCATTTTGAGCTTTAAAAATGTATTTACTGTAGTGAGTTACTCCACGTTCTTCACTTCTTCGTCTACTCTAACTTATTGCTTATCTTAGCTTCTTTCTGTTATCTTCTTCCAGGTGTTCCAGTCCTGTATCTTCTCCCTCCATTTTTGAATTCCCAGGCTTACTATGTCTTTGATTACCTGATCCTCCCATCTACACTCTGGTAGTTATCTTCTCCATACAGTATTGTTCGTATCTCTGCATTCATTAATCTTCGAAATATTCCTTCCACTATTTTCTTTCCTCCAAAAATTCTTCTTATTATTTTCCTTTCAAAAATTCTTAATTTCTCCTGTTCCACCATTGTTACAGTCATCGCTTCCATTCCATAGGTAACCCCTGGTCTAATTGCTGCTTTGTATATCCTCATTTTGGTGGCCCTGCTTATGTTTTTGTCTTTATTTGAAATTTTCAACCACTTCGAACTTGTAGTTTTCTATATCTACTTTCTTGTGTGTATTCTGTGTGCTATCTCTGCTGTCTCCATGTATTTTGTTTTTTCTTGATTAATTTTCAATCCTCTTTTGCTTGCTTCCTTTTCTATTTTTTGCACCATATCCTCTAAGCTTTCCCTACTCCTTGCTATAACCGCTAGATCGTCCGCGTATGCCACTATTTGTTGTGACTTTGTATTGACCGTTCCTTTGTGTTTACAACCTCTAATTATTGCGTCTAGCGTTAGATTGAACAGCGTTGTTGACAAGCCGTCTCCTCGTCTCACTCCTAAATTAATTTTGAAATATTCTGTCGTTTTCTCTTCCGCGAGTACTGCTGCTTTTGACCCCCTCATTGTCATTTCAATGAATCGTATTATTTTTTGCGGTATTTCCATTTTCTTCATATCTTCTACATATTATAACTTCTCGCTTTAAGCTGTAAAAGGCTTGTTTGAAATCAACGGAGAGGATTTGTAGTCCAATTTCGTATTCGTGTGCTCTTTCAATTATTTGGTTTACAATATGTATCGCGTCTAAGGTGGATCTGCCCCTCCTAAATCCTTGCTGGTAATCTCCTATTTTTTGTTCTGTGAATTGCATCAGTTTTTTATTTATTAGTGTTGTCAGGATTTTGTATGCTACATTTATAATCTATTCGCGATTGATTTGCCATCCAAAGGGCTGTGGAAATCTGGGGGAATGTGTGGTATCATTGAAATTTGTCAATTAATTAAGTTGGGTTAAGCTAGTTTTTCTTGATGGAGGTTATGTTTTTTGAAAGCTGGCAATGTTGCCAGTGGAGCTTGTTTGTTCATTTAACGTCCGCCTATTGCTGATCAATATTGGCGTATAATACTTACATAGATATAATAATGATTTCATTATAAATAAAATAATAACTATAACTTAAATGTTGTCGTAACACATACCAAATACATATTATTGCTGTTCTTTTTTCACGAGAACTCTTAACTCAAATCGTATGTATACAGAGCATATTCCACGCCATTCTTTGTAGACCTATATTTAGGTCTTGCAGCAAATTAAGAAGAATTACCATCTATGCCGCTCATGTTTCAAATTGATATTATGGTAGTCCAGTGGTTGACTGTTTGCTTCTGGTGCTAAGAGACCCAAGTTCGTATTCCACTGATGTCAGTGTTTTTCTCGGGCGAGATAAAAACTGTAAAACACTCATTCACAATTTAGATGCCAAAAGAATATCCCCTACCCTATTCCACCTTCATGCTATCACTAGAAGTATCTGAATCATCGGCACCCTCCGATTCTGAATCAGATTTCTCAATTGAAATAATGAAAGGAGTAATATTTTCAAACGATAAATTTCCCATATGTTTTGTCCAGTCTTCCGAAATAAGTTTTTCACAATGCTCACAGTTGTGCTTTTTCAAAATTTCGTCAGTTACGTATCTTTTATTTCCGTCTGCTGTAAAAGGTTTAATTAACTCCCAAAGTTTTTTCTTAGTAATTTTGCCCTGAATTTCGACTTACTAGATTATTTTAGAAAAGTAGGGGACTCTAGAGCTGGCAACAGGGCAATTTCATTTTGACATTGCTAGAAATCAACCAAATAATACTTAAGAAAGGCAACTTAAGAAAAAAAAAAACTCAGCCTGCTGGATGGCAAATCAATCGTGAATAGCGTATAGGAGGCTAATTCCTCTGTAGTTTGTGCATACACTTGGATCTCCTTTCTTTAGTAATGGCACTATTAACCCCCTTTTCCATTCGCTGGGCATGCACTCCTTTTCCCATACTTGAATTATTAATTTGTATAATCTTTGCTTTAAATGATTTCCCTCTTGTTTGATAATTTCGTTTACAATATTGTCCGTTTCTCCTGTCTTGTTTAATTTTAAGGTTGTTATCACTTCCTCAAACTTCTCTTCTGATAGTTGCATTTGATCTGTCCCTCCTTTTTGATTATCCACTTCGTCCTTTGCCTCTTCTATATTAGAGCTTTCCGTCTGCAGCAGGTTTTCTAAGTGTTGTAGTCATTCTTCTCCCTGTATCTTTGCTATGTTTCTATTCCTGGTTTGTTGTTTAATATCTATAGATTTTGATGTTGCTTTTATTATCATTTTCCAGTTCTTCCATTGTATTCCTAATCCATTTCTCCTTTTTGCCTTTTTATTAGTTTTGTACATTTTTTCCTAGACTCTTGATACTGCCACGTCATAAATGTCAAAAATTAAACGAGAGGTGACGTGACATTGTTAGGATCGTTGAGGAAAACATTCTTTTAGTGTTGAGAGAGGGTTTATGTAGTAACCATTTATAAACAAAATACAATTGGTAAAACTTACATGGTACGGTAATTATTAGGGCGAGACGACATGGTTGAAGAGAGCACTCGACTGTCACAAACTGAGAGTGTGGTCTGAAGATCAAAATCTAGACTGATAGATTGATAGACTGAGACTGATCTCTTATTGTCGAATGTGCCCCCTTTTATACAACATTTACACAAAGAACTCAACTAGTTTTTATGATGATAAGGCCACGGTGTTTTATCAGGTGGTTACATAAACCACATGATGAGACTCACGTGGCTGATTTACGTCAATCGAGGGAAACAAAAGTTTCCACATGAAGTCATCCTTTGTGAGATGGTTCCGACCTTTAAGACACAAGATCCGGCTTACGCATCTTAATTTATGGTTTGGTTTGTAAATCCCCACAGTTCAATATAGACTGCAATAGTGAAAAAGGATATTACATCACCCTAAAAGCTAATATTACGTGTACATGAGCACATAAGAAATTTTCCATATGTGACAATACCATTTATATTCCTCGTCCTTTCCTGTTCTTAGTCATGCAAGTCTTGCATCCTTCTTATTCTTGATCATTGTCTCGCATTCAGTGTCAAACCACTGATTATTCTTCTCCCCCACTTTTCCACCTATCACCCTATGTGCGGTATTTTCGATGCTTCTTTTTATGTTGTTCCATTCTTCTTCGATAGTTCCCCCTCTGTATATGTGGATAGCTGTTTTTTCATCTCTTTTTCATGTTGATTATTCCTCTCTTTGATCTCTTCAATTTTCCATGATTTCCTTTTTGCTGGTGTTTTCCTTTTATCAATCGTTCTTAGCTTCACCTTGGCTATTACTAGGAAGTGGTCTGTGCTACCTTCCGCCCCCCTATATTATCTGACATCCTGCATTATTTTTCGCTTCTTTTTGGATATCAGTACATGGTCGATCTGGTTTCCCGTATTTCTTCCTGGGAACATCCATGTGATTTTATGCTACATTTTGTGTTTGAATTTGGTACTGGCTATTAGCATATCCATTTCCGTTGCCATGTTACCCATCCTTGTTCCATTATCGTTCGTTTTTTCGTGTACCATCCCTTACGGCAGCTAATTCATCAGTTTTCTTCCGTTCTGCTCCAGTGCCACAGTCATCAAACCGAAAGCAACGTAACAAAGATAAAAACCTTCTGTAACTCATTGCTTGTCTAGTTATTGCGATACCGCAATCAGCTTCCCATAGTTCCTCAAAATTTGTATGGTTTCCCTTTTTGACACCCTGTAAAATATAATAGCCCAAGCAATGCCATAATTTCGTTTTTGGTAGTAAGTTTTGCGTCTCAATCTATTATAGACTCAACTGTTTTTCTTTTTGAATCACTGTACTTATTTGTATATTTTCAATCATTTTAATGTCAATAATCGTATCCAATGCCGGAAGTACCGACGTAAGTCCTCTTGCTACTTGTTTTGATCCAAGCAAATTTTTACCACATTCTTGCTTTTCACTTTTGGTTTTCTCGATAAGTTTTATCTTTACCCAGAAAATAATCCGTTTAGGGCTTTCTTTACCATTGCATTCATCTTCTTAATTTTCACGGCATTTGTATTCTAGCTCGAAATCGGTATTGTGGTCACTTTGTGTTATGACTTCCTCATTTTCATCATCTACATAAATGGGTTGTTCATCATCTGATGTATGTTCATGAAGAATGTTGTATAACTCATCATCTGTAAGGTATTTTCTAGCCCTAAATTATAGGTATATTTTTGGGTAAATAAAAACTTACATTTCTATCAAAACTCTCATTTAAAGTAATTAGTTTTGCAAAGATCATACTACTCTGATTATAAAATTGCAGAAGCAATACCTAACAAAAATAAAGGAATACAGTTTACTTACATTACTGGGCGCGTGGTGCACCAGTTGATGCAGGTATGTACAACTTCCTAGGTCACTTCTATTTTTGTACATTTATTAATCACACACCTACTCTGTTCTGTGCAGAGGAGTCTACTGAAGGAATACCTAAAGCCTCGTAAGCGTATCTTTATCAGTAAGTTTTCCAGCCAAAAAGGCTACAATGGCGCACTCTGTCATACATAAAGCTACATGGACCAGCCCTGACAAAAAAAAAAAAAAACAAAAAACCAGATAGATCATGTTTTAACACAAAAAGTACACGCAAACAAAATCACAAAAATAAGAACATAGAGAGGAGCTGACATAAGCTCGGACCACCTGCTAGTGATAGCGAACATAAAACAGACAATAAACAACATAAAACAAATAAAAGCAAAAGAAAAAAAAGTGGGACATAGAACAATTAAATAATGATGAAGCAAAGCAAAGATACAAAGAAAGCACAAGAAGTATGGCAGAGCAAGAAAACCAAAGAAACAGTGTAGAAGAAGAATGGGTTCAATTAAAACAAATAATAACAGAAAGTGTGAAGCAACTAGGTAAAATGAAAACATCAAAACAAGAAGACTGGTGGGATGAAGAATGCAGATTAGCAATAGAAGAAAGAAAAGTTATAAGAATGGAAATGCTGAAAACAGGAGGGCACCATCTCAACAAAAAATACATAGCAGCGAGAAACAAAGCACAGAAACTCTGCAGAAAAAAGAGGAAGGTAAGGAAAGAAAAGCTTGAAAGAAGAAGCATGTAAAAACAAAAATACAAAAGTTTTCTACAACCACATAAAACAAGAAAAAAAAGGTTTTCAACAACAAACATTGGGATTAAGAACCGAAGAAGGAAACCTCTGTATGGATGAGGAAGAAATGACGGAAATATGGGCCAACTACTTCGCGCAAATACTTACAGAAAATAATACCAGCGAGGAAGAAATAAAAAGTCAACAAAAAGAAGAAATAAAATTGAAAACTCCAACTTATGAAGAAATTATGGACATAGTGAAAAAACTTAAAAGCAGCGAAACTCCAGGTCCAGACAAAATAGAAGCAGAATTAATAAAATACGCAGACGAATCAATATGGCAAAGACTGCACCAGCTAATAAAAAAAGTATAGGAAAGAAGAGAAATGCCAAAAGAATGGACAAAAGCACTTATATGCCCAATACACATGAAAGGTAGCAGAAGTGTAGCCTCTAACTACAGACCAATTTCCTTATTAAGTGTGGCTTACAAAATTTTATCTCAACTTATAGGAAAATCAGTCATAGACCAGATCTTCATACTAAAACAATGCCAAGAAAAATGCAGCAAAAAAACATACCTATACATGCACTCTTTGTAGATTTTAAGCAGGCATATGATCAAATAAGGAGAACGGGAATATATAAAGCCTTAAATAATCTAGGCATAACGGAAGAAACAATAAAACTAATAGAAATGACACTAAAAGAGACAAAAAAGGCAATCAAATTTAAAGCAGCACAATCTAAAGAATTCCAGAGTAACTTAGGATTGAAACAAGGGGACCCACTATTGACAACCATTTTTAATATAGTTTTGGAGGACATATTGAGGAAAAGCAAAGTAAATTTAGAAAATAATATCATAACAGGTCTCTACCAAATCTTAGCGTATGCGGACGATATAGTAGTGCTAACACAAACGAAAGAAGAATTTAAAGGAATGTAAAAAAAAAATAGAAGCAAAGTTGCTGGGACTGCAAATCAATGAAGAAAAACAAAATACATGATATTAGGAAACAGAACGCAAGAAGAATCGCAAAATTTGACCTTCCAAGCAACAAACACCGGGAAAAAATATGTGTTCAACCTAGTGAATAGTACAGTGTACTTAGGGGCTCAGATGACAAGCAGCGGACAGCAAGGAGCAGACACAAAGAGAAGACCATGGGATCGAGATGTGTGGCTTTCCTAGACAAAGTATTAAAAGATAAACGTATACAAAGGAAAACAAAAATGAGGTTATACAAAACAGTAATCCGCCAGGTAGTAACTTTTGGAGCGGAAACATGGGTAATAACAAAAGAATACGACAATAAAATACATCTGGGAAATGAAAATCCTAAGAAAAATAGTAGGAAGAATAAACGAGAATGGAGAAGAAGGACCAACCTAGAACTGGAAGACATATATAAGGAGCCCAAACTAACAACAATTATCAAGCAAACCAGGTTAAGATGGTTGGGGCACATAAGAAGGATGAATGAAAATGAACCGGTTAGGAAAACGATAAAAATGAAAGCAGAAGGAAGGAATAGAAGAGGGAGAGCGAAAAATACATGGTGGGGAGACGTACAGCAAAACTTGAGAAACTTTAAACTTACAAACTGGGAAGCAATAGTAGAAGACAGAAAGGCGTGGAAGCACGCGGTCGAAGCGATAGGCCACTAGGCCCGAAGCGCTGAACTATATATATAAAATATTATAGGTATATTTTTGGGTAAATAAAAACTTACATTTCTATCAAAACTCTCATTTAAAGTAATTAGTTTTGCAAAGATCATACTACTCTGATTATAAAATTGCAAAAGCAATACCTAACAAAAATAAAGGAATACAGTTTACTTACATTACTGGGCACGTGGTGCACCAGTTGATGCAGGTATGTAAAACTTCCTAAGTCACTTCTATCTTTGTACATTTATTAGTCACACATCTACTCTGCTCTGTGCAGAGGAGTCTACTGAAGGAATACCTAAAGCCTCCTAAGCGTATCTTTATCAGTAAGTTTTCCAGCAAAAAAGGCTACAATGGGGCACTCTGTGTAAGGTTAATCAATTTTTCGGAAATTTGTTTATATTTTTTGTTTTTTTTTAATATTTTCCACTTTAGAAGGGGCAGTTGCCCCCCCGCCCCGAATGCCCCTTGTTGTGATATGTACGGAACCTTCTTGATAATAAAATACCAGGGAAAAATCGATCAACAAATCTATCAAGCAACAGAGGCTTGACCCAAAAATTTACCAAAAGTTACTAAATGTAACTCTATACTTTTTAAAGACAGTGACGATGTAATAATACAAAACATTATAATTTAAATGTAAAATATTGTTAAAAATTAGATGTACATGTAAGCCTATATAATATAAAATTTGTACAATCAATAAATATAAAATAGTTCTTAAATATAGCTTAAATAAATATGGTGTACAATGTAAGTACATCTTAGTCTTGTACAAGGATATTCATACTTCCTCTTCGTCATTTTTACAAACTGATATTTTCAGTTCACCAAATTTTTGTCCTAACACCTTCATCACTTGCCCATGAGATAGTTGCGGTGTTTTATAAATGGCGTAATTTTCTTTGACAAATAATGCAAACCCTGTAGGTTTCTTCTTTGGAGTGGCAGGAACCATTTTGGTTTCCCCACCCTTAGTTACTTTATTGATCAATATTTCAAATATCCCATAGCAATGGCCACAACGTTTCTTCTCTATGTTTATGGACTTCGAATGACGGCCAAAACTGCAATTAAAAAAAATGTGTTTTAAATTTTAATAAAATTTTTGTTTTATGAATTATTTCTTAGGTTTTACACACTGTGGTCAAGAAAACAATTTTATAAATATTATTCTAACCATAAAATAGTTATTTTTATAACAAGTGCCGAAAACAATTCATTACATACAAGTGCAGAATTTGACGCACAAGGCCGAAGGCCGAGTGTGGAAATCTGCACGAGTATATGGAATTGTTTTCGGCACGTGATATAAACAACATTTTACCTACGACTGTTCACTGAAAAAATCATTTTATGACGTTGCTAAGCGCGTTGCTAAGGTTTGTTGATTGCTTCATTGTTTTTGAGCGCCATTAAAAAACGCATTATTAATTCCGCGTGCCTTCAATTTGACATTTCTGTAAACAAAAAACATATGTGTTTTTTGGAAACCTCGAAAGCACAAGTGCATTAAACGTCTCCTTCCCAACCGTTGTCAAGGCTATTTTAGTTACGTAATAATAATAAAATCAAACAGTTGTAGGTAAATATTATTTTATACAATTATTTTCTTAAAATAACTATTGTCAAAAATATAAATAACAATCCATGGACTCATTTACAATATACAGGGAATTTTTCTTTTTAGTGTACATTGCCTATGTATACTTTTAGAAAGAACGCGTCAATTACGCCTATTATGTAGGCAACCAATTATACGAACAACTGAAACATGCTGTGACCAAAACAATTAAATTAATTCCATGTTAAATAATAAAATTAATCTTTATTTAGTGTCTTCTTGTGTTTTTTATACAACCATGTACAGTAAAGACGAAAAAGTGGAAATTCTAATGTGGCAGTGGCGGCTAGTGTATAAGGGCTGCCGGACTGCAGCACCGAGTAAATTTTGCAAAAGTTATTAGCAGTAATCAAAAATAAAAAGTAATTTCGTTTATGTATTAATTAATAGTAATTTACGATATAAGTAACGTTATCAGGCTTTTTACATTACGAGAGAATTTTTTGAAAAAACGAGCGACGCAGGAGCGAGTTTTTTTAAATTCTCGAGTAATGTAGAACGCCGATAACGTTACGTGTATCGTAACACGTTTTATTTTATCCAATAAATTACTAAAACTCTTCAAAACAAGGAAATGACATTGTTCATAACAGAGAAACATAAATCTAGTGTACCTGAATTGGTATCCAAGTGATTTGTTTCAGCATTCTTTTGGAGGAATTAAATTCGAAAATTTGAAAGACTGCATATTTAATCTACACTTCAAAGAGTCCAACGAAATGTTAACGTAGGAGTCGTCTTCTAAGGAAGAAAAATCTAAATAATACTTATTTATTTGTTTTTAACGTCTTATGTATGTCATTAAATTCTAATAAAGTTTCGTTTTGTTAAGATTTTCTTTACAACACTAGTGCTGTTAAATGCATCTTTACCCAACTCGTCGCTAAGGAGTAATTAGCATAGTAACATTATAGGATAAAATAAAATAACATTACATTATATTTGCAACTTAGAAATTTATTAAATAGCTACCGAAAATACCGCGTACACCACACAATTTAAATTACATATTGCTTGAATTGAATGCTTCCGGGCGGAGAAATTTCTAGCACGGTTTGAATACCGAAAACGTGGCAAAATACGGAAATACCCGATTAGAACGTAACGTAGCCACCGGGCTGCCGAAGGAACAGCACGGTACACCTACACAGTCTTTGTGAGCCGTGCTGCCTTGCATTTACGTAGTGTTGTTTTACCTAAATCCAATATGAATTCCGTTGAAGAACTTTTAAAAATCCCCTTTTCAAGGCGGAGTTTTGAAGAAAAACTTGAAATCAAAACATTGGGAAGGCCTATGCCTACATTAACTTTAAATCAAAGCGGAAAAAGCAAAAGCAGTTCTTATAAAAGGCAATTTAATAACAAAATTTATGAAGATGTTTCGTGGATATGTGGTTGTGAAATAAGAAATGCATTATATTGTTTTCCATGCTTGTTGTTTAAAGGTGAACCTTCATGGAGCTTCAAGGGCGTGACAAATTTGGGGCATTTGCAGGAGTATATTAAAAGACACCGTGAAAATAAAACCCATATCATGAACGTCCTTAATCTGACAAACATCGGCCAAGTGAACATTGCTACTCAGGTAGATAGCGCGTATAGACAGTCAATTAAGAAACATAATGAACAAGTAGAGAAAAATAGATATATATCAAAAATTATTGATTGTATAAAATTTTGTGGGGCATTTGAACTGGCACTTTGCGGGCATGATGAATCTGAGTCATCAAGCAATCCTGGAATTTTTAGAGGGTTAATTGATTTAATGGGCAGCGTGGATACCCCAATTAAGGAGCATGTTGAAAGCAATAATGTTTTTAAGGGCACATCAAAGACAATTCAAAATGAGTTGCTAGATTGTATGTTAGCGATTTGTCAAGAAGAAATAAAAAGTGAGATTTCTACAGCTGCGTTTGTTGCCATAATTGCTGATGACACAACAGATATTTCTGAAACAACTCAAACTGCTTTAGTGCTAAGATATGAACATTATGGAAAAGTGTATGATAGATTTTGGAGGTTTTTAAATCCTGAAGGGCAGGAGGCTTTGGCGATTTCACAATGCATTTTAAAGGAAATTCGCCCATTTATAAGTAAAGAAAAATTAATAGTCCAGAGCTACGATGGAGCTGCGGTTATGAGCGGAAAAATAAATGGTGTTCAAGCCAAAATAAGGGAAATTTACACTAACGCACGTTTTATACATTGTTACGCACATCAGCTAAATCTTATTATGACTCAAAGAGCTTCACAAAATAAGGGTGCCCGAGTGTTTTTTGCTAGTTTAAGTGGAATACCTGCATTCTTTTCACACTCACCTGTGCGACTTTCTGCATTAGATCAAGCAGTTGCTCGTAAGATTCCTAGAGTATGTGTTACTAGATGGAATTTTAAATCTAGGGTAGTAAACGTAGTATATGAGAATAAGGCTGCATTAGGTGAGTGTTTTGAAGAACTAGAGAATTCTAAATCTGCCGAAACTTCAAAAAGCACGTGCACTTCGCCATTACCTGGAAGACAGAGAGTTTAATTTTTGGCTCTCATTTTTTCACAAAATTATGCCACACATTGATATTTTATTCAATCAAGTGCAATCTCGTCAAGCAAGTGCTGTTCAGATAAAAAAATCTATTGATATTTTTAAAGATATTATTCAAAAAGTGCGAAATGATACTGACCAAATTCTGTTGGATGTCATTGAAACATATGCAGCTACTTCAAAATGCCGTACACATGAAGATTCTCTAACAGCTGACACAAAGGAAGTATGTGATTTTATAATATCACAAGCTGAAGACAGATTTAGTTCTGTGGAACACTTTGACATCGGAAAATTGGTTGATATTGCGGAATTTAGTGCAAATTCGAAAATATTTCCCGAAAATAATTTGAATATTGCGGTAGAAACATATCCTATATTAAACAAAAACAGATTAAAAACTGAACTGACAGTATTATACGAACGACAAGATCTACGGAAAATTGATCATGTATTGCCTTTATTAGATTTTATACTTCGTAATAATATCGAAGATACCTTTGTAGAAGTTACCAAACTATTACGGATTTTAGTTACAACACCAATGTCCAGTGCTGAAGCAGAACGATGTTTTTCTACGTTAAAAAGAATAAAAACGTTCTTAAGGAACACTATGTCGCAAGAACGGTTAAATGCTTTAGCTATGTTATCAATAGAAAAAGATTTGGTTCAAAATATTAAAAACTTTAATTCTAAAGTGATAGACAAGTTTGTGAGTTACAAAAATTGTTGCATGGACTTTATTTTCCGTCATTAATAAAATTAAGGTAAAATGTTTTCATTAATTTAGAGATATTTTTTTTTGCAGCCCTTACCCCTGAAAGCTCAAGAGCCGCCACTGTAATGTGGTATCAGAATGGTAACAGCTTAAGAACTGTGAGGGACTTATTTTCAGTAAAATATCTAGAAAGACCTGTTCGTTGTATTCGAACCATACAAACAATTGTTAGAAAATTTAAATCAGAGAGATTTGTAATAAATTCCCATAACATAAGAACTAAAACTAATCACATTTTAACCGAAGAAATGATATTAAATATTTTATGCTACGTTCAAGAAATCATAATTAATGGTTATAACAAAAAATAATAATTAAAAAAAGTCTGCGCTGGCTGGGACACAGATCAACTGCTTGGAAGGCAACTATGCTGACCAATACACCACCTTACCGCTGATGTATTTGTGTTGTACAAAGGAGGTACAAAGTTCACAGACCTTACAGAAACATCACCCTGTCGATTTTTGTATTTAGCAAATAAGTCATTATTTGTGTCCTATATACAGGGTGAAATACTTATTTAATATAAACACTGCATCAACATAATCTTCATACTCAAATAATTCACAACTATAGTGACATTTGCTTCTGATTTTTAGTTGTCTGTATAGTTGGTTGCCTACATAATAGGCGTAATTGACGCGTTCTTTTTAAAAGTATACATAGGCAATGTATATTAAAAAGAAAAATTCCCTGTATATGTTTACTGAAAAGACATTGTTTATGTAAATAAAATAAAATAATTTTAACTTTCTTAGCTGGCTGATACGGAATTTGATAAAATACCTGTAACTACAGCTGGTACATTTGTAGGTGTATTTGGTAGTAATGGCATAATTGTGGCAGACTTTAATTAGTGGCAGTTCTGGAAATACTTGTCTTGCTTTGTGTGCCCTACAATAAAATATCTAAATAACTTCATTCAAGATATCAAAAACCTACGTTTCTTGATATACTCACCATGCCCTCCAATAACTACCATGGCCATCAGATACCTCATTTACAATCCATGTAGCAGCATGGCACATCTCATGAATTAGAGTGTCCCTTAGTCTGTCAGCACAGTCTAACACTTTTGTTGCCAGGACAATACGAATTTTCCTTTCCACTACTCCAGTTCTCCTGATTATTTTCTTGCAATAGCAATATCCAGCAGTACCTCTCATTCTTTCGCTCCATTCTATAAGTGAGTCATCTGGAATTGCATTCTCAAATATCTTCTCATTATACAGTTTAAACAGTTTTCTCACTAGTTCAGTTTTGTACATTTTAAAATTGTTCCTGAAGATTCTTGCTGAAGGATCGCACTGCGATATTGGAACAGAACCTGTTTACAATACAATTATCATAAATAATGATATGGTAGAAATACTTATAAAGTGCTTTTACTTCAAACACTTAACAGGTTATATTTATAAACATTTTCAAAATGCAAAATCAGATAGTTAAATCCAATGTAATCAATTAATTGAATAGCACAAACTGTCTATTATAGCAAGATATAACGTTGGTAAATGGGATAAAAGTTGCCTGTTTAAGAGTAAACCTTAAGAGGGCTGTACACCCCCACGTCCCGTTTATTTCTTGTTACGAAGTTATTACTGAAGATATTTAAATGCGGTCTTCGAATTTACTTATAAAATAATTTAAACTTTCCCGGAAAGTAAATTTGTTGATTAAATTATTTATTTGTATTTTTTATTTTAGCAAAAATTAATGAAATAACATAAATTTTATGTTTCCGGTATTCACCAACTTATTACAGAAACGTCTGTACTTAAAAATTGTGGCTGCAGCTATTCTAATTTAAATAAGACGAAATATTAAATAAATATTTATTTCGCAATAGAATGTGCTGCGCCCTGCCGGCAGAACTACGCAAAGAACTGATGAGTTTATTTGGCAATATCGCACCACGTGCTTCTGGTACCACGTTGTTGGGAAGAGCATGTGGTCAGGTTATTAGACTGCGTCGAGGTGTACTCTATTTTCAGTGTATGTTTCTCTGCTTCTTCGTTGTATGTTTTTGGCTGTTTATGCTTTTGAAATCAGTTCTTTTCAGAACTACAAATATTTTTATTTATCCACTGCGGTAAGTTCTGTTAAGCATAATTATAGTGATAATTATAAAAATATCTTACATTTTAGCATCATTGCATTTATTTGTGCGTAGTTGGTGTACGGATCCTCGCAAATTTTGGGCGTGTTGAATTTGCTGATACACTTATTATAAAATTGCTTTGTGAGTCTAACATGGGTGGAATTGTTAGACAGCAAGCTAAATCTGGCCGAAAAAATATTTTATACTCCAATTTTGTTGGCAATAATAGCACCAGATATGGGTGTGAAAAAGAACCTTTCGCCATTCGACAATTTGAAACTGAATTTGATGTCACTGTCCAAAGTTGTGGGTTATTTGTAGATGAAGATAACTGCGTTTTAGCTGCAATTCCAGATGGTATTGTAGGCAATGATGCCATTATAGAGGTAAAGTGTCCTGCAATAGCAGCCACAATTGATCCCAAAGAGGCCATAACAAAAAAGAAAATAACGTTTGCGGTTCTTTCAGAAGGAAATGATTTAACTTTAAAACGCAACCGCAATTATTTCTTTCAAATTCAAGGGCAACTACATATCACAAAAAGGAAATTTTGTTATTTTGTAGTTTGGTCTCCCCATGGAATGTTAGCTGAAAAGGTGAAAATGATAATTTTTTAAATATATAATCTTATATAAATTTTTTTGTAGATTGAACGAGATGTATCGTTTTGGAATACCAAAATGCTTATTCCTCTGAAGAAATTTTATTTCGAAAATATGTTGCCAGAATTGGTAGATGCAAGGTTCCCAAGGGGAATGGAAATGAGAAATTGTAATAAAACCAAGGACAAATAATTTTATGTTAAAATAAAAATAAATAAAAACAATTATCCCTTTTAAATGTACTCTTTAGTTCCTTTTTACTTCCCGGGCGTAAGCTAAAAGAATTATTCTAATAGGTCAATTTTGATAAATGTCTAATTTCATGTTTTCTCCGTTTCATACCCCACAGAACATAAAAATGAAGGTTTCCCGTTTCCGTCTGTCTGTCGTCTGTCCGCGTAAATTTTGAACTTTTAATCTCCGAAACTACTGAACTGATCTCTCTGCAATTTTATTTTAAACGATAGAATATAAATACTTCTAACTGTGTGCCAAATTGCAACAAGTTCTGATAAACCGTTATCAAAATATTTTACTGTATTCAAAGTTTGTTGTAACCCGAGGAGAAAAAATACTAAACTACAAATTGAAATTTTTGATGTAAAAATAAATTCAAATTGCTGATAATAATGGAATGTATAAAAACAGTTTAACACACAAAAATTCACATGAACGAACTGTTTTAACCTTCAAAATGTCGGTAATAATTGTCATAAATAGGTTTTTAATAAAAATGGTATATTAAAACATCAATGATTCGGGACTGTCCGCAAATGAAGAAAATGTAGAATTCGTCTCAGTTGTGAGATTGTTCGCCGTGTTGCCAGATCTGACGGGTAAAAATGTACTTATTTTAAGCTGAGCGTTACTAACATATGACTATCTTTGTCGGTCTCTCTTGGAGTAACTGAGATAAATTATAAAGTGAACGTTGCACGCGCCTGAATGCCGCATGGTAGTTTCAGCGGGTAGCGGGGAGTACTACCGGTGTGCTCAAGAAAGTCACGTGGTGTACAGGCCTCTTAATTAAAACTATTTTAATTTTTCCCAAATATGCATAACTTACTAGATAGGAGTGTAAACTGTATTTGGCTAATTTCCATTTAAATTGAAGCAAGAACATATAAAAACTTGTGGGTAGTATTTAAAAAAATATAGGTGTCATTGTCCTTTGTATTGTTTGAAAGGTATGGAAAAAACTAACTCTTTTAAATAGATTGCGTATTTCACTTTTATGTATATAAATAGCACATTTTAGTTCTCATTTCAGAATACACAATTAAATCTCTAATGAAGAAATGGAGAGTTTATTATGGGTATTATGATTTTGTTAAAAAAACTGTTTTTATTTAAGATCCCAATGGTCCTTAACCGCTTTCCCGGTTTTACCCGAGATAACTCGTTTTTCCCGTTTGGTCATTTTTGGTAAATCCCGAGGTTAACTCGTTCAGCCTCATACTTTCAAGTTACAAACTGTTCTAACCGTTTATATTCGTGCCAGTATTGCAGGTGTATTTGGCGTAGTTTCTAAAGTGAATACATAGATATCTCTTCATTTTCCAAATTTTATTTAATCTTATTAACTAGCTGTTTCGCG